>OVBX01001230.1:0-27786 GCA_900406325.1 Erucastrum elatum | reverse complement strand
AAAGGACATGAATAATATATAAGGGACTTGGGTGACTCCACTAATTGCCAATTGGTTTTAATTGGAAGTCCAAGAAACTTATCAGTATGTTTTTAGTTTTGGAGATCCCTTTAAGTGTAACATGTCAAATTCACATAAAAGCATTTTTAAATTCTAGTGTCAATAGAGTTGGAGTTTTAACACTTGAAGTGTTGTACTGAGTGTTACATATGGGGATACCCTTGACTCTTTTACATACAGTAGGAATAGGGCTCGGCTTTGTATTATGATTAGCTCAACAAATCAATCCGTAAGATAGTGGAGTCATCCGTCTAGTATCTATCTACCTATCGTCGCATTTTCTTTCAAATTCCATTTGCATAAAATGAACCGAAAACTGAACCAAACTAAACCGTAAAACCGGTTTATGACTCCGGAAACAAAAAAAACGCGACATAAAAAAACGCAGAACCAAACTATATCACTTTTGTCTGATTTTGACGGTCTAAAACGTTATCGAGGTTTCATCGTTTTTACACTCGGCCGTATCAATGACGAGCATCATCAGAAGGCCGTTAAACATGACGCCAGCATCCGTCCGGTTTCGACTCGCTCCGTTATTACCGTTCTCCGGAAGTTCTGGTACCGTTAACTCGAACGCAACTCGCTGTTTCTCTGAGTTAATCAGAGTTCCGAGTCTAGTAGAAGGATGCGATTACAAGCACTGGCTGGTTCTCATGAAGCCTCCCAACGAATACCCACCTCGAAACGACATCGTACGAGGCTTCGTCAAAACGCTAGCCTTAGCTCTAGGGAGGTAACTAATCAAGAGCCAATGTGGTTGTGTGGTGTTCTAGTAGTTACATTGCAATCGAAAAGCTTAACTTTTTTTTGATAAAAAGATTGAAGCTTTTTTTGTGGTAATATTATGAATGTGGTTGCTTGTTTGTGTGCAGCGAAGAAGAAGCTAAGAAATCGATATACTCTGTTTCCACTAAGTACTACTATGCATTTGGCTGCAGGGTTCATGAGCCTTTGACGTACAAGATAAGATGTATTTACAATTTGACATAGATCCTTTTGGAAATTTCCTCGTCTTAGTTTTGTGGCAAATGCTGTAAATGTGGTTAATGTTTTGATTGCAGCTCTGCCTGATGTCAGATGGGTTCTACCAGATTCGTTTATGGTTGATGGTGACAGTGGATATGGAGGTTTGATTTGCTGCTTAAGTTTTGTTTCTTTGTGCACTTATTCTTGTATTCTTTGGGGGAGAAGATGTTGTAGTTATTTATGTTTAGTACCTGCAGCACTATTTGTATCTTAANTTTTTTTTTTTTTTTTTTTTTTTGTAGGAGAGCCGTTCGTGGATGGGGAGGTTGTCCCATACGATGAGAAGTACCATGCGGACTGGCTACGAGATCAAACCGATGAGGATGCTAAAAAAAGGAAGCCGAGGAGGAAAAGAAATAAGAAGTTGAACTAACTTTGTTTGGTTAGTTATTTGGGGGTCTTGTTTGTTTCAGTGTGGCGTTACTCAAGCCTGAGGATTGTCTGGAATGCATCTTCTAGTGTTACTACCTTGAGTTATTGTAAAGAATCCTAGGTGTAACGTTAGGGGGAACAATATTCAATCAAACCCAAGATATTGTGTAGATTTCTTATCACTGCTGAGCTTAGGACCTAAGTGGAATGTGTCTTCAAGTGAAAAAATCCAGAGAGTCTCTTACATATATGGAAGCCAGTGCCCAGTACTGGATCTGTAATGTTTTACTGATCTCATGAAACTGAATAATTAACGACCTGCTGCTTAGTTTGACGATTTGTTATGGTTATCTGTATTGCTTCAGTTTTTATTGGTGAAATATAACATGTTATGTATTGAAGTCTCCTTACAAATAGACCACCCCACCAAATGGCAATTTGTTGTCCTTGTTTGTCAATCAGGAGCATGTAAAAAGTAGAGGAGACGAAAGCAACCACAGATTGTGTTTTTCTCTACACGTCTTTGAGTGGGGTTTGGTATGTATTCTAATCTGGTTTCATGTGAAACTGTTTTGTCTGATATTCTAAAACATTGACTAGTAGAATTCTTTGTTGGTGAACTACAGTCAATTTGGGATATGATGTTTGAATCTTCGTGGTGGAAAAAAAAAATTAATACTGCCCCTTTTGAACACCCATATAATTAAAGGCTTATACATCTAAACTTACAAAATCAAAAAATTGACTGCTAAAATATCTTTTTAGCTCATGGAACCTTATGGTATTTTCATTTATCTAACACAACCTTTTTGTGTATTTCTCATGTATACTACTGTCTCCTAATATACATACCTGTATAAAAAAAACAATTATCTTCACTGTGATCACTTACTCTGCGTGGGTGTATAAACTGGTGCCTAGACTCTGGTACAGAGTGGTGTCTGAGTATACAGCGCGAGACCTCATTGCCTTGTGTTTGCGTCTCTTCCTTCGTCTTAGGCAGACCTTCTCTGTTTCCTCCTTTGTGACTTTGACATCATCCTTACATTTGGTGTCATGAACTACTTCATCTGCACCTGCTACTGGAACAATGTACACAAACGGTCCGTTTTGGATGTCTTTGAGGTCTAAAATTCTCTCTAGGGTCTTGACGACAGTGGCCATAGTGGGTCGTGACTTAGGGTTGTGGCTCAGGCACTGGTACGCCAAAGCAGCTGCTTTTCTGATGCCTTGCAGCGAGTATCTCCCTTCTAAACTCGGGTCTATGATCTGTTCAAGCTTGTTGGGGTCCTTTAACATGGGTCTAGCCCATTCCACAAGGTTCCTCCTCCCTCTCTGTGACCGGTACTTCTTCACTGCCTTTCTAGCTGTAAGCACCTCCAGAAGCACCACACCAAAGCTGAACACATCGCTCAGAGTCGTCAAATGACCTGCTGAGATGTATTCTGGAGCAGCATAGCCTTCTGTGCCCATTACACTGTTGGTAAAGTTTGAGTCATCTGCCTCTGATCCATCTGTGGCTAAACCGAAATCTGACAGTTTAGAGCTGTAATCCTGAAAGTTTCAGATATAAAGTTATGACGTGATAATAAGTATATTGAGATGCAAGATAAGAAGATAAGCTTTTGAATTACCGAGCTCAAGAGGATGTTGGAAGGCTTGAAATCTCTGTAAATGACAGGTTTCTCTTCCTTGTGAAGGAAGTCAAGGCCCTTCGCAGCACCAAGAAGAATCTTCATTCTTGTTAACCAAGGTAGGGCTCCAGCATACTCTGCATTGCACCAAACAGTACTATATTTCTTAGTAATCTTGATCTCTATAGCAATTATTTTTCAACTTTTTATGATTAAACTTGACTCACTTTCAAATAGATGGTCTTCCAGATTGCCTCGCTCCATGTATTCGTAAACTAGAAGCCTGTGATCATCCTCACAGCAGTATCCAATCAAGTTCACTAGATTGGGATGCTTCAACTGACCAAGGATCACAACTTCAGCCTGCATAATATGCCAAAGAAACGTTTGTTTTTGTTTTTGGTATTTATAATAGTTGAAATGTGATTCATCAATATACTAGATGGAGAAAATTTTTATTACCAGCCACTCTCTATGGCCTTGTCCACCTTCCCATTTCAAGGCCTTAACAGCAACATGCTGAGCTTTCAAACCAATCTTGAGGCTATCATCAACAAACCCTTTGTAGACTTCACCGAATCCTCCTTCACCGAGGTAATTATACTTTGAGAAGCATTGTGTGATCGTTTTGAGCTCTTCAAAGGTGAAGATGTGAATGTCTATTAGAAAAGAGTTTGAGAAGTCGTTGAGTGAGATGGTTGAATTGCTGAAATCCGACAGGTAGACTCTGGTTGGAACAGACGTTTGTCTGGATAGCATAAGAAGTGTTTCCTTTGATAGGTTTGTTGTTGTAGTCTTCTGGTTTGTGTTGTTGATGCAGCTTATGGGAAGACATATGTTCTTCCAAGAAAATCTTATTCGTTTCATCTGAGAAAATGTATCTTCTTGTGTTTCCTTGAGAATTTTGTTTGTTTATATTGTTAATGGTTTTCTTCTTATGAATATATATAGGAGATGGTGAAACTTCTTTGAAAAGGGCTGGAGAGAGAGAGAGAGAGAGAGAGAGAGAGAGNGAGAGAGAGAGAGAGAGAGAGAGAGAGAGAGAGAGGTGAAACTCTCAAAAGTAAGTCTGTAGTCTTAAAAGGACATTCAAGGAGGCAAGAGAGGTGAAACTCTCAAAAGTAAGTCTGTAGTCTTAAAAGGACATTCAAGGAGGCATCATATCAAGCACTAAGCATAGTCAATTGTGAATAAAATGTCCAAATGAGTACGGTTTCTTTTAGACTCATTCTTCTTTATTTTTCAATTTCAAACTTCAAATTTAAAACAAAAAATCAACTATATTTATAAAGTTACATAATTCCCAAACTAGTCTACCAAAAGAAAACTTTATATTTCTTTTTTTTATACTAGTCTATTGGTTGGCTATATTATAATCCTTACATTAATATTTGATAACAGATAGCTTAGTGTGTGCAGTGTGGTATTACAATGTGCGCACAATACTCTTTCAATGGCAGTTTTGGATCTATCAGGAAATTATGTGACTATCTCTAACCATCTCTTATCTTTTCTTTTTTCTTATTGGCTATTATCATACACTGGGAGGCTGTTAATGAAATGGTTAGATAATTATATTATCATTTTCATCTAGAAGAATGTTGCTTCTGCTACATAATTTATGTTAGTTCTCTTAATAATAATATCAAGTTGGATTGTTTTTTGTCTCTTTCTCTCTGAAGCTGGAAATTTGTGATGTGAAGTCCAATACCTTTGGCTTTGGCCACATCATTGACTTGAAACAAGGGTGTCCTCTGTTTTCTCCGTTAGGCTGAGTTGTTTACTGTTGCGATTGATAAAGATTAGATAATTTGTTTATTAAACTCACCCATCTTTCATAAGTGATTTTTTTTATAAATAGAAACCATATCACATCATATACTGACCTAACATTAGTGTCTCATTCTTTTGGAAATAAAGATAATTCAAGTCATACTTTAAATAAAAAATGACATAATTAGTGTCGAATTCCTCTTCATTTGATCTTTTCGTGTCATAGTCATACGTGAAATATGATTGCATGCGCAAGAAAATTCTGTTCGAAATTTGTTTTATATTTTATTTTTGAAGCAAATCTAAATTGGTTAATGTATTACAAATTATTGCTTATAGAGATGCGGCAAACGTAAAACTATGTTGTATATATATATACATATACATGATAACAATTAACAAATATATGTTTCGTTTAGTATAGATATATCATTTCAAGATATAACTGAAGTTGAACCAAGCTTTGCTAACCTAGTTGGTATAACTAATTTACAGGATTATATATATGGATTTTAATAAGAACGATATGAATGAGATCTATGCATCTAATTGAATCAGACCGGCAAGTAATAATTGATATGGACAAAATATGGATGAAAATAATGGTTCTTTCTCGAGTGTGAAACATATTAGAAATTAGCAGTGAATTGTTGAATTTGAATTTTTTTTGACTTCTGTCTATCCTTTTTTACCACATGAAAGATCAAATGAAGAAAAATGATTTAAGAAACGAAATAGACAGAAATGTAATCATGATTTCAGGTGTTTCAATATAAGACATCCCGGTTTTGAGTATATTTGAAAAAGATAAACATATAATACACAAATGATGTTCATGTTGCAGCAGCTGCGGAGTGTGGCCGTCAACTAGAGTAACTTTTGACCTTCATCTATACTAGAGAAAATATAATCACGTGTATTAATGCTTTGTAAGATACTTACTAGGCATGAACCGTGCTGCAAATAAAATAAGGATTTTTTTTTGTAAATGAATAAAATAAGGATTATTTTGAAATAGTTTTATGGTATTTCACTTTAACTTAGCAGTTAGTTGTTAAAGTAATGCATGTTTTTTTTATAAAAAAAGACTGATTATCGAACATCATATAGTCTAACTAAATATTGTAACATCAGTATCATAAGTTGTTCTCTAGATGATGATCTACTTTTGTTTTAATATATATCGAAACAAAATTACTGTTAGTAAGATGTTAATAATTTCATAAGTATAATTACATTTTTAGTAACACATGTAATATGTTATGGATAAGACAAACAATTGTATTCTAATAGTATAGATAATCTCATAAGTATAGTTACATTTTTAGTAATATAACACATGTTAATTTGTTAATTGTTAGGGCTAAGATAAACAAATTATATTCTAATAGTATATATATATATATATATATATATATATATAACCAGTATAATTGTAAAAACATTAAACTCATTAAGTCCCTTTTTGTTTTAATTTCACGCAGCCACAAATTATATATTTGCTTTTATTTTCAACATACTACGTCTGTGCATACACACATACCTTTTCAACTGCACTAAATCACAAGTATATAGTGTTTATACAATAATAATTAGAAAATAATCTTAAATTTTAAGAAATTATATGTCATTTAAAAAGGATTAATTTGCTTAGGTTCTGTAGAGATAAAATTAAGATTTTAAGACTCGTAGATTTAGATTTGAGTTTTAATTTGGTAAGAAATTTTCTTTTCTTTTTTAAAACTAAAACTGATTTGTCAAAAAAATTAGAGTTTATAACTTATTACTTAATCTTGTAGGCTTCATACACCTTTTCAACGGCACCTTAAATCAAACTATTTGGAGTTTTTATGGAAAAAAAATATAATTAGAAAACTATTCAGAATTTAAGAAAGTAGATTGCATATAAAAGTTAAAGAATATTTTTGTTTAGTTATACTAGATTTGAATATTAAATTAAGTCCTTATGTAGCACAAAAGAACTTTTTATCTTAGCAACATATCAAATCTCAAACCTGCTAATAGTACCAGATACATATTGTTTAACCTCGATATGTGTAGGATGCTAACCAGAGTTAATTAGAGTTCATAGATTCTCAAGCTTAATGATACACTTATAAAGATATGTCAGCAAAATATGAAAGAACTATAATTGTGTTCTTGATTCCCAGGGATAGATCTAAGTTAGTAAGAGACCGAACCAGAATTGTACTCATCATGTCTCCTTTTTGTATGGTTCATGAGGGCAAAAGTCATACATATCATGTAGAAACATTGCAATGGACCGATCTTAAGCTTTATGGACTTTGGGACCACTGAGACCCATGTGAGAACCTGGTACTATCTTTGTTTTTCTTCTTTCTATGTTTCACCGTTGGAAGATTTCACAGAACTGACAGAAGACAACACTTAGATTTATTTTAGCAAATGATATAAACGGTATTACCAACTAAGAATCTTAACTGAAAAACTCACATAAAGAGTAATAATGTTGACAGGTATTACAACATCTACAAAACAGAGAAAACAAGAATCCATCAAAGAGAAAAGTGTCAACGAGTCCCAACTATCTTTTAGCCAGTTCCTCCAAGAACACCCTTTAGCTTCTTGACTAAAGTAGGGTCAAGGAAAGTAGTAGCGGTGACGAGTTCTGTAGGAAGACTATTAGCAAAAAGCGCAAAATCAAGAATCTGAAGACCAGGACTAGCACTGCTGAAAGTGACAAAGGCTGCAGCAGCTGATTTCCCCGCATTGATCTGGAAGTGAAGCAGGCCTTGTGGGAAAACCATGACTTGTCCCGGTTTGAGCGTCTGAACATAGACATCATTCGCTGAGGAGACAAACCCAGCGGTAATGTAGCCGTCAAGGACAAAAAGAACCTCAGAGGCACCAGGGTGAGTGTGCATTGGGATCACACCTTTAGGAGCTAGGTCAAGTCTAGCTGTAGAGAGGCCTAGACCGTTCAGACCCGGGAAGTGAGCGGAGAAACCGGGCGTGACCGCAGCGCTGATGATGTTTGTAGTGTTTCCAGGAGTGCCTAAGCCGGAAAAGACAAAGTCCTTGGCTTTGACGTGAATGGGACGAATGCATGGGTAACCCGCAGGGGTTTCAGCACGTTTCAGGTTGGCCACACAAAAGTCTTGAACGGAGGCATTGGATAGAGCATAAAGGAGAGATAAGAGGAAGATAATGCGCAACATTTTGATTGATTGGTTTAAGAACTGATTCTGTTTTTTTCTCTTTGTTATTCTCTCTTCACTGCAGTGTTTATATAGAGAGGTTGGTTAAGAAACTGTGTGGTGAACATTTGAAGATGGAGATAAGCTTTTGGAAACCATTATGGACGTCCAAACACAAGGACCACTCTTAGATACAAACAAAATGTATCTTTTCTTTGTCTGCCTGTTCAGCACCATTGGATCGCTGGTGATCTTAATGATCATGTACACATTGATATTTATTGGCTCCGAAGATTTCGGGTTCTTTAAGGAAAAAGCCTGGTGGATTCAGACCGTGTCTTGGAAGATTTTGAGAAGAACAGAGAGCAGACAAAAGAGTAAGCTATTGGTGACATCAAGCTTAAGTTTTAACTTGTGGCTCAAGTAAGTAGAAGAGAGCAAGTCACGCGCCAATAAGTCACTCGTTTACGTCGGTAGTTGGAGATATGAGTCAAGGGCCAAAAATAATTGTCACAAGTTGTGTTAAGTTGACGTAGAAAATACGTATGTGTGTTGTAATGTAGTGTGGACCAGAGTCACATGTGAAGAACCATTACAAGACACTATTTGACAGCTAGAAGAAGCTTAAAAATGATTCTTATAAATGTCCCTTCTACCAGAAGAAGCTTAATAAAGATTCTTATAAAGATTCCTTCTAGTTTTTGTTATATGTAAACTTGCAAATGTGTGGAGTAAAAAACTCAACGTATACTCAATATAATATCTTCCTATCCTAGATAAAGCATTGACACTAACCCCAAAATATCTAACAAATATGATATCTTTCTATCCTAGTACAGTTTTGGCTGGAAAGATTGAACAGAAAGTAAGGTTCACTATTGTTTTCTGTCATGTTAGGTGTCTAAAGATACGCATGCATTGTCGCCACACGTCATGTTAACTACCAAATGTAACTAACAACGATTAGATTACTTGACAAGACTAAACCGGATTAGACCGGAAGAGATATAGAAGGATCTGTTTTTCTAATAATAGCCATCCATAACTAATTCTCTCTTACCGAGAACACATGCAACACAACAATTTCCAGAAGATTACACACTCTAATGGCGTCCATGAAACTCATCGTTCATCTCCTCTGTCGCTACATTTCCATCGCGTTATCTCTCTTCAAGAGCCTCGTTTTGTGTTTATTCGATAATTTCGATTACCCGATCCTCATCAAGCTAGCCGACGCGTTCTTATCATTATACTTCATAACATTCTGCGATCTCCGCCCGATAACGGTCGATTTAAACGATGGAGAAACCACCGTACATTTCTGGATCTCCGCCCACCGTAGAATCAACCGCCCAGACCTCGTCATGCTACACGGTTACGGAGGAAACTCGAAATGGCAGTTTATTCATCAGGTGTCAGATCTCTCCAAATCTTTCAACCTCTTCATCCCCGACCTCGTCTTCTTCGGGAGATCTCACTCGAGGAACAGCACCGAGCGGACCATCGAGTTTCAAGCGAGGAGCATCGTCGGAGGTCTGAAGAGGCTGGGGTGTGACGAGGGTGGTTTGGCGGTTTACTCGATCAGTTACGGAGGTTTCGTAGCGTACAGGATGGCGAAGATATGGCCTGGGATGATCGAGAAACTGGTGATCGTGAGCAGTGGAGTGGGGTTCACGCAACAGCAGAAGATGACGGAGATGAAGAAACATGACGGTGATGTGTCGGAGATTCTTGTTCCGAGGAATCCGCGTGATCTAAGAATGTTAGTTAGGATTTCCATGAATACTGGGATCGCGTTCATTGACTGGGTTCCAGATTTCATCCTCTCCCAGTTCATTGCGGTATGTTCTTCTGTTTCTTTGTTTTTTTTTTTTTTTTTGGTACTTGCTAGTTCTGTCCTGTAATATTCTTGTGTTTTTGAAATCAACCCTGATGTTAGAAAAATATGCGAAATAAACCCTTTAAGTTTCAAATTTCAGGTGATGTATGAGACAAATAGGAAGGAACTTGTTGAGCTAGCCAAGAATTTGCTGGAAAGAGAAGAGGATGCTGAGTTCTATGCAATATCACAGGTCACTAATATTCTATATGATCAGTTTTAATTTTTATAAATAAAAACATTCGAAAGTGAATTATATTATTTGGTATGTATTCAGAAAACCTTAATTATTTGGGGTGATAAGGATGAGGTGTTTCCCTTGGAGCATGCCCGTCGTCTACATAGGTGAATATGGCAATCATGATAACAAAATTTACAAAAAAAAATAAATGTCATAGAAGTATTTCATTTTCAATAAATTATCATGTTTTCACTTAATTTTTTGCAGACAATTGCCAAACTCTAGTTTAGAGATATTGAAGGATATTGGACACGGCGTAAACATTGAAGCACCAACTACTCTTAACAACTTAATAACCTCGTTTGTTTTGGATGTTTCCTGACTTTTTTTGTGTTCTTACAAATATAGTAATTTTATATCTATCATATTGTACATGTATGTTCCGAGAAAATTACAGACGCATTAATATTAATAATGTTTTTGAACTGCCGCGAAATAACCGGTCAAATTATAACGTTGAGAGATCACAGACATTTAACATGTTTCATCTCCTGTACACAAATCCTAACAATCTGCAGCTAATCACAGTGACGGAGCTCATAGTACAGTGGTTTGATTAGGAGTTCAAAAGTCAGAAAATATAAATTATCCAAACATATTCTTTTTACAAAAGTGCATGTCTTTGAAAATTAAATTTAATATTTGAAATATTTTTGATTTATTAAGAGTTTGAACTCTGAATAGTAATCGAAATACATATATTATCCATATGCGACAAACTATCCAGACTTTTTCTTATAAAGGTACATTTACTATAGAAGTTTCAAACATTCAATTTACTTTTACATTTAATATACTGGCCACACCTTTAAGTTAACCTTCTTAATAAAACAGAATTGAGATGCAGGGTAAGTACAGGGTAAGTACAGGCCAAAAAGATCTTATTTAGAAAAAGGGTTTAAAAGAGATCCGAACATGTACATAGTATAGTGTACATACATATTCCTCTCACATCTCTCTGTCTCAGATTGTTTGTCTTAGAGACGACAAGTAGATTCCTTTTTATTTACTTTACCAGCATCCAATAACTGTCAGTATAATCTCGATTTCTTCTCTGCTTTTATCTGTAGTCCTGAGCGTCTTCTTTTCTGCTTAGGTAAGAAAATCTGATCTTTTTTTTCTTTCTATTTTGGTATATAATCAAGCTTTTGAAATTTTGTATGGATTCATAGATATGATTTTTTTTGGCTTCTGGTCTTAGTTTAAAGAAGTTACATATTGCTATGAAATTTTGTGGAATCGGTTTCTACTTTTGAAAAAATTATCTCCCTGTCTCTAGTCTACTTATAGAACAACTCTGACTCCTTCTCTTTTTATTTTTATTTTTTTAATCTATATATGGATGTCTTATCCCAAACATTGATTGGTATATTGTCCAAAACTGACGGTTCTAAGATTGGCTGATATAATATAACTAAAAAATATCTTTGCTTTGTGCAACTGGAAAAGTTGGAATCTCATGTGAGATCAAGAGCTTATAGGCAAGGTCTAGGGAAAAAGTAGAAGTCTTAAGCATTGTTGTTAAAATGTGAGTTCTCTTATCCTTTCAAACCTTGTTTATGTCATATGCATACATGGGTAATTGATAATGTCCAACCTTGTATATATCATATGCATACAAGGGTAATTGATATTGTGCAATGGTTTTGTTATATTCTGATACCAGGTGGATGACAAAGTGTTGCAGAATTTCCAGAAGAGCTTTGGTCAGGTTCAAGACATTCTGGATCAAAACCGGGTTCTGATCAACGAGATCAATCAGAACCACGAGTATAAACAAGCAGATCACTTGGGTCGAAATGTTGGTTTGATAAAAGAGCTCAATAACAATATCAGAACTGTGGCCAGTCTTTATGGTTGTCGCTCTCATTCTTTCGCTGGATCGGTTGATGCTGCTTCATCAGAAGGAGAATCCACTGGGACCTTGAGATCTGATGGGAAGGCTATTAACCAAAAGAGATTTAGATGCGAGTAATGTAGCAAAGAAAGATCAATCTTTGTGTTTTGTAGATTCAGTGCTAATGTGAGTGTGGAGTTATGGAATGATTTGTTATATTTTTTTATTTGCTTGAAGGTCTTCAACAGTGTTGCTTCTGTAAGCTTTTGTTGAAATGATATCTCGTATTTTTCAAAACATGCCAAAAGGCTGTTTCAATAGAGAGAGCCAATAATTGTCTACTCACTGGAACCCGAGTCCTTTTCACAATAAGTTGCAGTATATAAATCATATACATCAGCTAAAATATTTACACTTTTTCAGTTTCTTGTTGCATCCAAGGTATGATGATTCTATGAAAGCTTGTAAACACACACACACACCTGACCCAAGTCACTTGTCTCCGTCGGTTACAAAAACGGCGTCTTCATCTCCCTTCCTCTGCTTCACAGGTTCCAAAAGAGACAGAAAATATGCAGATAAGAGTTATGTAGTAAGTCCTGAGATTTATCATACCTTCATGTATGCAACTGCAAAGATAAGGTTTCGTTCTCTCCAAGCTACTATAACTCTTCTCCCCATCCCAACTGTGCAATGTAACCCTCTAGAAGAGAAAGAGGTTTACTTGGCGAATAAGATTATCATCAGTTATCTCTCTCTGCCAAGTGTTCAAATTCCAGACCTTATCTCTAACGTCATTTTGGTGTTATGTGGTTTTGATAAAGCTTAAGACTCTACTCTCTTCATCGCTTTTGCAGTTGATAAATTTTCTTGCTTGCTGTTCACTAGTTTTCTTTTCTTTTTGTTAATATCTCCAATGAGTCTCTTTGTTAAGTAATGATATTATGATCTAAGCTTGTTCTTACTTGATGTACAACTTATTTCACTACTAGTCATCGTTCTTGTTTTGACATCTTCTAATTGACATAGATAAGGAACATAATAATTCATTTACATCTTGAGTTAAACTCCCCATGGATGATTCTTTTACGTAAAAGAATGTTCATATGTTAATCTTTTTATGCTCTGTTTATTTTCTTTGCATTGATCCATCCCAACTCTAATCCTTACAGCAGATTTAAATCCGTTCAAATCTATTGTTATTCAAAAAGTTTTGTTATTATTGATTCTTTCATTTTAACTAAATCTAGTGTTATTGAAAGATGAAATCTATTCATTTTTATTCATAAGACACAACTTTCAGAATATCATATGAAATCATATGATTTTCAAAATCTATGTAATACTTTTTACCAAATATCTATTGCACTTTTAAATCAAACTTTATATGTCCAAAACTATGATTCATATTTTATACACCTTTAAATTTTTAATATATAATTATATTGTTTTATCAGTTTTAAATATAAAGTTATATTTATAAATATTTAAATTTTGAAAATAAAAAATTTCAAAATAGTTTGAAAAAGCATTTTCAAATTTCAATTTTTTTTTTTTGGAAAAAACTTTGAAAAAATAATTTTTTTTTATAAAATTTTAATTTGAAAATATATAATCCAAAATTATTTAAAAAATATTTATTTATTTATCATTATTTATTTATTACTCTTTATATATCTTTTTTTTAATCAAACTCTCTTTATATATCATTAAAACAAGTCTCTTTAATGAAACTTCTTTAGGTTATCTAAATTCATGAAAATCTGTATCAATCTAAAAAAGTTATGTAAATTTTATAAAACTCAAATGTACGTATATTTTCATAATCCACATAGCTCTTAAAATTCACAAATTCTATACAAATTCATCCCCCAGTAACCCTCTCCTAGAGTGGACAAGTAGATTCCTTTTTATTTACTTACCAGCATACCAACAGGACGTTCTATCCATGCTACTGTAACTCCTCTCCCCACCCTAACTGTCCAATGTAACCCTCTAGAAGAGAAAGAGGTTTACATGGCGGATAAGATTATCATCAGTTATCTCTCTCTGCCAAGTGTTCCAATTCCAGATCTTATCTCTAGCGTCATTTTGGTGTTATGTGGTTTTGATAAAGCTTGAGACTCTACTCTCTTCATCGCTTTTGCAGTTGATAAATCTTCTTGCTTGTTGTTCACTAGTTTTCTTTTCTTTTTGTTAATATCTCCAATGAGTCTCTTTGTTAAGTAATGATATTATGATCTAAGCTTGTTCTTACTTGATGTACAACTTATTTCACTACTAGTCATCGTTCTTGTTTTGACATCTGCTAATTGACATAGATAAGGAACATAATAATTCATTTACATCTTGAGTTAAACTCCCTATGGATGATTCTTTTATGTAAAAGAGTGTTCATATGTTAATCTTTCTATGCTCTGTTTATTTTCTTTGCATTGATCCATCTCAACTCTAGTCCTTACACCAGATTTGATGGTAAAAGAGGATCCAGAGACAATGCTTACAGTAAAAGTGGAGTTTAATAGTCTCTCTGAACTCTCTATTTTCCACGTTCTTGGGAGTTCGGAAGCTCCTTACATTGTTTACGTATGTTTTCCGTCCTTTAGTATTGATTCTGTCTTGTCTCTTTTCTTAAAACAAGCATTTACATCTCAACTATCCTACTAGACTTCTTTTCCCAAAATAGCATATTCTGTTTATTTGCACGTTTAGATTCTCAGTCCAAGATCCACTTATTAGGTTTGATGCTTAATAGCTGCTCAGGTGGGATTAATTCACATTGATGTTGCCTTGGTTGTTGTAGCATTTGATTAACTATTCCTAATCCAAGCACACTCAATTCTAAGCATTTAGACCAAGTCTTTTTTTAGTCCTAGCAAAGTTCTTGACATCTAGATCAGAAATACACTAATTCTCTTGGTGCGTTTGCTTACCTCCTGATGGGTTTGTGCTTAGTCTTTTAAAGTTTCCATTGTTGCAGGAGAAACTGGTATACTGAATTCAAAGGCCATTGTTGCAATAGATACTGATCCTCACCGAGGTTGAAGGATCACGACATAATTTAACAAGAAATGTTTTTGTACAATTTATAATTTGTTTTAGTAGTTTGTAATTGACATCAATTTTTTGTACAATTTATAATTTGTTTTAGCAGTTTGTAATTGACATCAAACTTTTTTTTTGAAGAAAAGTTATTTTGTAAAACAATAATTAAATCTGGGACTAACCGAAAGACCCATGAAATTTAATTTCGTTTTCCAAACTATTAAACGGCGCGTAGATCTAGTCTAGCTATACCAGACGACACAGCGTTCTTGTGCACGGGAAATAGAACGGAACGTAGTTCACTCTATTTCGACATTATTCAGCGATTTACCGACGTGGCAAAATCAGACAAAACATCATAAAGTCATAAACTCAGAAGCAATATACGGATTCCAACTCCAAAATAAAAATAAGATTTTTTGAGTTAATAAAACACTTTCGAGTCCGCACTTTTGTTATTTTCCTTCCAATTCTATTTGCCTTTTCTTCTCCGAAGAATCCAATATTAAAAGATGAATTCGACTCCGACGCTTCGTGTTCACCGGAAAGTATAATCGCTTTCCATCGATTTCACAGGCGACTAACTCAATTTCCCTGTGGTAAGCATTAGAGTCTCCACTCTGTTTTTTTCTCTCCAGAGCTTAGAGTTTGTTATTTCTTGATTAGGTTTGGCTAATACATCTGTGTTGCATTCGAATATACCAAATTGACTGTGATTAGTGAAAGTCTCTTGGTTTTGTTAGTTGTAAAAGTTCTAAGGAATTTGAAGATGTGGAATTTAAATCTGTAGTCTTTTAGTGTTTTGTTCTATTTTTTTTTGTTTATTTGAAGGAGAATCTGTTTTGGTTTAGGTCATTGTATAATTTGGACTATGCATTGTGGAAATCTCTCTGAAGCATCCTTTTGTGAATTGTTTTTTTTTTGGGGTCTCACTTGAAAAATGTGTTTGATCATTTAGCATTTTAGTTACCTTTTTATGTTTTGGATCTCAGGCTGTGTGTTTTTGTTCGGTTTCTGATGGGGACTGTGGTTGGAACTGTTGACGACTGCCGAGAGATGTTTGAAGGCAGTGCTGCTCAGACAAGGATCACATCGTTTGCTTCAGAAAATCAGATTGAAAATCCTGTTGCTTACAAGCTTGTCAGGGTATGCTTACAATATTAATTTCTGCAAGTTGCGTGCATAGCTTCTGTTATGGAGAAATATTATCTACTGTGGATATAGGTATTAGCCTTTCAAAATCTGATCTTTATGTGGTTTGTGGAAATCGTTAGGTTGCGGGAGATGGGAGACTAGTGCCTGCAACCGATGAAGAAATTTTCGAGGTCAATGAGACGGATATGCATACTGCATCAGATGGTTGTCAAAGTGTAAGCTACCTTCCTCCCAAAGGGCTAGAAGAAACTTCTGAAGGTTTGCTTTTCACCATTCTTTGCTCAAAATACTATGTTAGTTTAACCAAATCTTGGTTTTCCTGTAGACGTTTATCAATCCATGTCACATTCATACTGACTTTTTTCTTCTTCTTCTTCAATGAGTGATATAGGCCCATATATGCTCAAGTCTCTCTGCCTTTTCCTCCTGGATTCAGTTACTGTTTACTTATACCTTTGTAATAACTTTTTTTTTCTTCGTATCAGCTATCAGTTCAGGTTTATTGCAGTCTGATTATGTGGAACCATATACAGACCAAGTGAATTCTTTACCTGAGGTTAGTCCCATTCACAGAGATTTTTTTTTTTTTGACTAGCTTTGTATCTTAGACACAACTACTATTTCTAATTTTTCTGGTTCTAAATGTTTTGGAATTTCATTAGAACTCTAGATGACCTTACTCCTTAGATTTTTCTCTAACGTTTAAGATTTTTGCAGTGTAATGCGGAGATGTTGCAAAAGGTTGATCAGGATGGGCGGCTTGTCATGATACATGGACCTCACATGCTTTCTACTCCTCCAGATGCCAACATCCACTGTTGTAAGGAAACCAACATGTTAGATGAAGATCATGTCCAGCATGAACCTTTGCTGCAGCAACCCATTCCTTTCTCATCAAATGTTCAGAATGGCTGCGATGTTGTTCAATCTAATACGGTTGAACCATGCTCAGATAGTCCAAAAGAAACTGCAGCGCCTTCTGCTGATGCTCAAAAACCTGATTTTTCTTTAGTTAGAGGTGAGATCTGCTTGGATAATTTACCTATTAAGGCACTGCAAGAAACATTCAAGGCAACCTTTGGCCGTGAGACGACTGTTAAGGACAAGACTTGGCTGAAAAGGAGGATTACAATGGGACTTACTAATTCCTGTAATGTACCAACCACTAACCTGACAATTAAAGATAACAAGCTAGTTGGAAATCAAGACAATGCCAATGATGTGACTAGCAAGGATGCACCACCATCTATTACCGATCATGTCAATGGACATTTAAATGCTTCTGGCCATAGTCTCACTGAAGATTTTTCCAGTGAAGAGAGGGCTGCGAAAAGGGTTAGGAAACCTACACGAAGATACATTGAAGAACTCTCAGAAACCGATGAGAAACAGCCAGTGGTTACTTCAAAAGATCAGAAGCTATCAGAAAAATCTGAGGTGAGGTCTATTAGTGTCTCCTTAGGGAAGAGAGTCACTGTCACCAGGGTGGTGTCCCTTGCTGGATCTGAGATTGAGGTTCCTTATGTCTCTCATGTCCGGAGAAGCCGTCCAAGAGAGAACATCATGGCTCTTATGGTATTTTCTCTTGGTTACGACTCATTCTTCTCAATATAGATTTTTGGCTTTGCTTTTTTGTAAAGTTCGAATGTATTTTAAAAAAGGATAATGCAACATTGTTTAGGAATGTCACTCCAGTTGCTTGGAGGCAAAAGCTAATTCAGGAGAGAGTAACATGCTACACACTGAAGTGCTAAAGTCGGTTTCTGGACTAGACCAGAAAGAAGTAAGACATACCTGTTTTTTGGTCTGTCTATTTAGTTTCGTCATTCTAATTTGCAGACAATAGATAATAAGATTTAATGTACCATCCAACTTGATATTTTTAGAAGAAACTGGTTTTGCAAATATTATATGATAACAGTTTCTCGTTGCAAAATGCAGTTAGCTACAAGTAGCAGCAACAGTGAGGAGGAGGATGCTCACACTGAGGTTGATCAAGACATGGAGCCAGAGAACATAGACTCATCTGGAAATAGCTCAGATGAAAATAATAACATTGGCTTGCCAACGATGCAAGGTGGTGGACTTAGAAGGAAGCATCACCGAGCTTGGACTCTATCTGAGGTTACAGAATTAGTAGAAGGTGTAGCCAAGTATGGAGCTGGGAAGTGGTCTGAAATCAAAAAGCTTTCGTTTTCATCTCATTCTTGCCGTACCCCTGTAGATCTCAAGGTAAATTCAACTTTTTAACCTCTCTTGAGATAGTCCTAGGCTTTGTTTATGATCAATTTGTTGTAACTTGTAGGACAAATGGCGAAATCTTCTGCGAACAAGCTTTGCTCAGAGTCCCTCAAATAGCATGGTACCTCTCTCTCTCTCTCTCTATATATATACATCCCTTTAGCTTGTAAACTTCTTTTTTTTCCTTTGCTAACATAACGTTGTGAATATGTGTTGGGGGTTGTGTTTCCAGGGAAGTCTCAAGAAACATGGATCGATGCACATTCCTATGCAGATTCTGTTGCAGGTAAGGGAGCTCGCAGAGAAGCAAGCAATGGTCCCAACGAATCACCGATAAAATAAGATTATTCGAGATGAGGAAACAAGATCCAACTCCTTGTAGCTGAGTTTTGTAAGCAACCAAGTAAGGAAGATGAGAAATGTGAGATAAGATACAGTTTTTGCCGACTTGTGCAACTTTTATTAGGTAGCTTTGGTCTATAAAACTATGGTATTGGTTTAAAGATGAAACTTATCTTGGTTTCATCTTGACAAGAAATAAGAGGAACAGATTGTCTCAGGAAGATCAGAAGTAAATTTTTAAATAATCAAAGTGGCCAAACAACAGCATTGCAGTCTTTAAACTAATTTATAAGTAAGAAACATACACAGCAATTGCTTATATACCTATAATCCGTTTATGTATTTCATGGAACCAACAAGATATTGAAAGTGATTTAAAGACTCAGTTAACGATGTTTGCTTTAGCCCACATGCCTCTATGTTCCATGCGCTGGTGGATATAGATCAGTCCACTTCGAACCAGCACAACGTTTTACATTCACATCTCCATTGTAAGACATGGACTGATACTTCTCAAACAGTGTTTTGGAGCAAGAAGATGAAGAATACCATGATCGTCTCTGCTTAGCTTTGATAGATTGCGTCAGGCTCATGTAACTTGGCTTTCTGTAATAACTTCCTTCCTCAAGGAAACTTCCTGAGAAGAGAACTGGGGATTGACATGTGGATGAAGTCTCAGAACTCATAGCTGGTGACAGCAGCATTGGAGGAGGTCTACCCAAAACTCTGGTTGTGAGATTGTTCTTCCTGACCAGGGCTTCCCTAAACCCATCTGTCAAGCCAATTCAAACCTGGACTGCTCTTGCATGAACCGTTGCTCTTTCTAGCACTTCGTTGTTTGATAATCAACTCTTGCTTTTTTATTTTTATTTTATCTTAGAATGCATATGAAATTACATGTTATTTGATTATCTCACATATAATATTGGTTGTGATTGCATCTCTATCTTTCTAACTCGTCTTAAGCTTTTACATCTTATACACAATATTGGTTACATCTAATAATAATGTCATCATTTATTTATTATAATAGTCCAATCTTGTTATACACATTTATATTTATTCATATTATTATTTCTTATAAATATTATTATTTATTATAAATAGATCAAAACATCTGAGACAAACATTTAGACATTTATTGTTATAGGAAAGAATATAAAACTTTGGTTGGACATTATTAGATTGGTAATGCTTATCAAGAACCCTTACTTACAAGCACAGTTACAAATTTTTGTCTCCCCGCAACTACCAACAGTTCCATGTTGCTTCTTACACATATCCAAACATTCAGTTGCAACACAATAGCTTCCTTTTACTGGAATTTTATGAGGACAATTCTTTTTCTGTGCATCTGCCATCATTCCTGTTAGATATAAAAATTTCAAATTTTAATTGTTAGAAAACATATAAATTTTCTGAAATATAAAACTTATTTATCAACAAAAACTGTTTATTAAAATTTTTTTAAGCGTTATAAGTAAAAAGGAGAAATAGTCTTTTCCCGTAAATAAAAAAAAATGAGCATATGGTTAGGTCAAATATTATTTTTTATTTTGTGAAAATATGGTTTTAAGAATTGTGTGCATATTAATAAACATTACATATAAAGATAATGTTTTAAGAACAACTACTGTATGTATTGGAAAACCATAACATATTACCTATAAGATATATAAATCTAGTTAAAAATATCACATTAATTACATAAAAATTATGAAAAATGTTGGTTAAATTATTTGTACGTGAATGTTCATAAATAGATGATAAAAATGAAACTATTTAATATTATTTTATCATAGTAGTTCTTCATCATATATAAACCCATGCATTAAAAACTATAAATGGAGTAAAGTATAAAAAACACTTAAATACTTCAGGGATGATCCTTTCAATTTTAAAGCAAAACTTTCTGACCCTATTTTCTATATTTTCTGCCTTCTGGAAACTTATGAATTTTACACAAAAGAGATAATTTAATGCTATATTTTATATAGTAAACAAAAATTAATATATGGGGTTTACAATATATTAAAATTATTTTTTAAGGATAATCAATTTATTATATAATTCCTATATGCAATATATTAAGATATAGATACAAACCTTGTGAGAGAATGATGAAGATAATTAAGAACGTAAAGGAGAGTTGAAGGGATTTATTCATTTGAATTATAGAAATGGGTTGATATTGAGTTAATTTTTTGGAAAAGTATTCTATATTTTAAAAAAAACATAAGCATTATTCTTACATATATATACATATTAAAAATCTAATTTAAGAAACTCACATTGATATGTACCGATTTAAACAAATCTCATTTAGAAAAATCCATGTTTTGCTCATATAACATGTCAAAGCTTTAGACTCGTTCATTTTCCTATAAGTAAATAAAAAGGAATGTGTCTTATGCGTGTATCTAATTTTGATGTTCTCAAAATTTTTTGTCTATTTTAAGAATTATGAATTTATTTAAAAGAATGTCAATAAAATACTTTTCAAACATTTAGTATTTACATTTATAGTTTATTAGGTGGATGTCCCACACGTAATATAATTTCTAAGACTGTATTAAAAAATTGGTAAGTATTTAATTAAATTCTTAGTTCATTAAATAAAATAATGAAAAATGAAAACTATGTAATACTCAGATAGTTGAATATAATTCAGTTTTAGATTTAGATAGTAAGAGTAAATTTTGTTAGGAAGCTTTGCTCTAAACTATGTTATTAGGTCATTTAATTGGCTTTTCATGTCTAAAGATGAAGCTTTGCTTTTGGTTTCATATTGACAAGAGAAGGGAGGAACAGATTATCTTACAAGCATAAGTAGTTAATTATTAATTAATAAAAGTGGCCAAATATCAACATTGCAGCACTCTTCAAACTAATTCATATATAAAAGAACATACACAGAAGTTGCTTATGTATCTATAAATCAGTGATATGTGTTACGTAGAACCAACAAGGTGTTGAATGCTTTAATGAAACGATGTTTACTTTAGCCTCTTTGCCCACTTATTTATCCCTGTTACTTGAGCCGGTGGAAGCACGCTTTACATTCACATTTCCGTTGTAAGACATGGACTGTTTCTTCTCAAACAGTGTTTTGGAACAAGAAGATGAAGAATACCGTGATCGTCTCTGCTTAGCTTTGAAAGATTGTGTCAGGCTCATGTAACTTGGCTTTCTGTAATAAACTCCTTCCCCAAGGAAACTTCCTGAGAAGGGAACTGGGGACTGAGATGTGGATGAAGTCTCAGAACTCGTAGCTGATGATGATGGCATTGGAGGAGGTCTACCCAAAACTCTGGTTGTGAGATTGTTCTTCCTGACCAGAGCTTTGTCATGTTCAGAAATACTGCTATCAATTTTCCTTGCGTTCTCTAATGAGTTTGTAGGACCTTCCCATGGCCTATCTGCAACCCATCTGCCAAGCCAATTCAAACCTGGACTGCTCTTGCATGATCCGTTGCTCTTTCTAACACTTCGTTGTTTGATAATCAACTCTTGCTTTTTTTATTTTTTTTATCTTACAATGTATACAAAATTATATGTTATTTGATTATCTCACATACAATGTTGGTTGTAATTTCTATCTCTATCTTTTTAACTTGTCTTAAGCTTTTACGAGCTTATACACAATATTAGTTACATGTAATAAAAATGTGATCATTTATTTTATTAATAGTCCAATCTTGTTATACACATTTGTATTTATTTAACATTCATATTATTATTTATTAAATCATTTAAAATCTGATACAAATATTTAGACACTTATTGTCAAAGGAAAGAATATAAAGCTTTGGTTGGACATTAGTAGATTCATAACTCTTACCGAGAACCCTTACTTACAAGCGCAGCTACAAATTTTTGTTTCCGTACAACTACCAATAGTTCCATGTTGTTTCTTACACATAGCCAAACATTTAGTTGGAAGACAATAGCCTCCTTTTACTGGAATTTTATGAGGACAATTCGTTTTCTGTGCATGTGTCATCATTCCTGTTAGATATAAAAATTTCAAATTTTCATTGTTAGAAAATTATATATTTTCTGAAATATAAAAATTATTTATCAACAAAAATTGTTTAATAACATTTTGTTTTAAGTGTTATTAGTAAAAAAGAGAAATTGATTTTTCGAGTAAATAAAATATGAGCATATGGTTAGGTCAAACATTATTTTTTATTTTCTGAAAATATGGTTTTAAGAATTGTGTGCACACTAATAAACAGTACATATAAAAATTTGATGTTTTAAGAACAACTACTGTATGTATTGGAAAATCATAACATATTACCTATGAAATATATAAATTTAATTAAAAATATCACATTAATTTAGATAAGAACTATATTCATCCATATTATGAAAAATGTTGGTTAAATAATTTGTATGTGCAGGAAAAAATGATCATAAATAGATGATAAAAATGAAACTATTTAATATTATTTTATCATAGTAGTTATTCATCATATATAAACCCATACAGTAAAAAATTATAAATAGAATAAAGTATAAAAACACTTAAATACTCCAGGGATGATCCTTTCAGTTTCAACGCAAAACTTTCTGACATTATTTTCTATATTTCTAGTCTTCTGGAAACTTATGAATTTTACACAAAAGAGATAATTTAACTCTATATTTTATATAGTAACAAAATATATATATAAAATATATTAAAAGTAAAAGTTTAAGGAAAATCAATTTACTATAGAATTTTTATATGCAATATATTAAGATGTAGATACAAACCTTGTGAGAGAATGATGAAGACAATTAAGAACGTAAACGAGAGTTGAAGGGATTTATTCATCTTGGATTATAGAAATGGATCGATATTGAGTTAAAAATTTAGTAAAGTTATTCTATTTTTTAAAAAACATAAGAAGTTTTCTAACATATATATATACATATTAAAAATCTAATTTAAGAAACTCACATTAATATGTTTCGATTTAAACGAATCTAATTCAGTAAAATCCATGTTTTGCTCATATGTGGAAGCTTTAGACTCGTTCATATTCCTATAAATAAGAAGCAATTTTCCTACGCGTGTACATAAGTTTGATGTCCTAAAAAAATTATTCTTATTTTTAGAATTATAAATTTATTTAAAATAATATCAATAAAATATTTTTCAAACATTACAAATTAAATATATAGTTTATTAGGTGGATGTCCTACATGTAACATAATTTTAAGATTATATTAAAAAACTAGTAAGTGTTTAATTAAATTTTTAGTTCATTCAATAAAATAATGAAAATGAAAACTATGTAATACTTAGATAGTTGAACTAAATTCAGTTATAGATTTAGATAGTAAGAGTACATTTTATTAGAAAGCTTCGGTCTAAACTATGTTACTTGGTCATTTAATTGGCTTTTCCAGTCTAAAGATGAAGCTTTGCTCTTGGTTTCATATTGACAAGAGATGGGAGGAACCGATTATCTTAATACAAAATAACATGTTATTTGATTATTTCACATATAATATTGGTTGTGATTTCATCTCTATCTTTTTAACTCGTCTTAAGCTTTTACGATCTTATATACAATATTGCTTAAATCTAATAATAATGTGATCATTTATTTTATTAATAGCCCAATCTTGTTATACACATTTGTATTTATTTAACATTCATATTATTATTTATTATAAATAGATCCACAAATCTGAGACAAACATTTGGAAATTTATTGTTAAAGGAAAGAGTATAAAACGTTGGTTGGACATTATTAGTTTCATAACACTTAGCGAGAACCCTTACTTACAAGCACAGCTACAAGTTTTTGTTTCCGCAAAACTACCAACAGTTCCATGTTGCTTCTTACACATCTCCAAACATTCAGTTGGAATACAATAACTTCCTTTTACTGGAATTTATGAGGACAATTCTTTTTCTGTGCATCTACCATCCATCATTCCTGTTAGATATATATATATATATATATATATATATATATATATAGAGAGAGAGAGAGAGAGAGAGAGAGAGAGATCACTTGATCAAAGGCGATTCCAGTTTCCAGAGCTACCCATCTTTGTTCTTCGAATCTGTAATAAAAGTTTGAGACTTTCACAGGTTTTGGAATCAGATCAGTTGGAGAAAGGAGACAAAGAGTTAGTAACTGTAGACAAAGAGTTTGCAATGTTAAAAGAAGATAATCATTTGAACTTTTGTTGGAAGGAAAAAACATAATGAAATAACGGTAACATTTGACATTTCGCTTTCGTCGTCATAAATGAATACTGTATACTCAAAGGAGATAAAGTTTTTTTTGCTAACTCAAAGGAGATAAAGTACTAATGGTACAAGGCGATTCCATGTTACCTCTATTTCTTCTGCATCTCTTTCCAACATATGTTGATTCTGGTTTTATTTCTTATCATTCCATTTGTGTTTCGTTCTTCTCTATGATGGAGAAGACCGTAATATTTAATCCTAACGATTTGGTTGTTATTTATTTTATTTTCCACTTCGTTGTTGTTATCTCTGACATGGACTTCATGACCACGATCGAGACAAGTTGAATTCAGATTTAACCGGCAATAACTTATTCTGGCTGCTTTAATTTGAAAACAATTTCCATGGAAACCACTATAAACGAGCATGTAGCAGACAAGAAGCTGTTATTTTTTTCGTTGTATAACGATGTTCTTAGAATCGTTGAAAATTGATCTTTTCAATTTTTATTTCTTTCGATAAAACCATTATGTTTGATTAATTATCCACGGATATTTATAAATTTAAATTGGAAGTTGACTAATGTTATATAAAAGAGAAAATAAAGAAGTAAAGTTTTGAATATAGCGTGGTCGATAACCAAACATGAAGATTGCGGTAATAAAAATTTATTATATGTATTGTAATGTTAGCTCATAAATATGCATTTGGTTGTATTTTTATTGTTTTATGTGTAATGCTACATTCTATATAAATAAAATAGTTGTTATAAAAAAAGAATATACTCAATTTATACGTTGTGATAATTTGCGTGACAATAGTATTTCTAAATTGGCTTTAGGTACAATATATAAAAGTTATTATGAAAGGTGTTCCTTACTACATGTTTCTTAGTTTTTAGCCTAGTGCTATCAATTTAATTCCTACATTTGGGAATCGTTGATCTAGAAATCTCATTCCACCGGTTCGAGTAGGACCAGGTTCTTGTCATCTAGCTGTTTGAAGGAAGGAGGTCAACCCGCCTCACCCGCCCTGTCAACCTGGGGATCGATTAACATTATGCTTTATTTATTTTGTCAAAGAATTAGCAAAAGAACTTTAGTCAAACAAGAGCAATCTGCTTTGCTTAATTTCAAAACTCAAGTTCAACCAAAGTGTCTACAAGGTTTTTAGTTTTGTTATAATCTTTCCATTTTATACACAATAGGATTCTTACCTCATCAGATTTCTAATATGGATAACTATAAATTATCTATTTTTGATTTTCATATTTCATTCAAAAGCATTTTAGTTTTTACATATGAAAACACTATCTCATAATTCTCACATAAAAAATCCAACGATTTCATGGTCCCGTCATTTTTCAACCAAATTACCTGGCTAAACTACCATAATATTGTCTAAGAACATTTAATTATCTATAACTACAAAAAAACATTTAATTATCTATCATATATGATAGATAAGATTGATTGTTTTGATTTATTTATCCTAAAATGATTGCGAACAAACAAGAGTGATTAATGTTTGATTTATATGTGAACTCAATTTATTATATAATAGTAACTAATTTTGTAGTTATTTAATATATAATTCTTATTTTATAATATGCAGAAAAACATAAAATAAGTAATAAATATAAAATATTTATTCTACAGAAGCGTGGATCTTAACCTAAGTATATATCTCTTTAATAATTTTAAATCTTAATTTTTTTTAAAAAAAAAATCTCATGCCAAAAACAAAGGAACGAAATGAGAATAAATTCCAAAATCAATATTTGCATCAATGAAAAAAAACGACAAAAAAGATAAAATATTCTTGTTCGTTATAATAAAATATTCTTGTTCGTTATGAAAGGATACGTGAACGGCAGGATTCGAACCTGCGCGGGCAAAGCCCACATGATTTCTAGTCATGCCCGATAACCACTCCGGCACGTCCACTAAATGTACATTCATTGGTCCCTTTCATATTAGGCGGAAAATTTAAACCCCCGGAAAATTTAAACCCCACCTCTCTAATGTGCATTCCTCTCTATACAATATTCAAGTTTTTTCTTCTTAAAAATACAATACTCAAGGATACTCAAGGTACACAATCAAAGACATTAACTAGTAGTAATATAGGATAAGAAAGGCTATTGTTTCCTGTCTTTTCCTCCCCTATTATATTATCTTCTCTTATATCTGAAATATGTAAAGAGTTTTCATTAATTCCTAATGATATTAAAGAAAACAATGTTTTTCTTTCTTAATTTTTTTTTTAAATATTTGCACCCAAAAAAAGACTGTAAATATTTTCACAAAGCCTTAATTAGCAGTAAGGCGACGAGGGCGAAGCAAGCCACCCAACCCACGCATACACTCATTCTAATTAGACATCTTAATAAATGAAGTGAAATAAAAACAATATATTATGGCTAAAATCATGATTGTATAAGCATGCATTTATTAGTTTTAGCTTCTAATTGATAACGACATGAAATGAATAGAATAGACCGAATGTGAGAAATAATGAGATACGTGAATTAATGAATTTTTATTTTTTGAAACTGAATTAATAATTTTGACGCGTAGATATATACACTGTTCAGTATAATTAAATTTTGACGCGCGTATATATACATATGTTGGTGTCATTTGGTCAATATAATCAAGTTTTTTTCTTCCATTTTTTCCATAAGTAAATCATTTTACATTTCACTAAATCATTCATACAATCAACTTAAGATTGTGATTATTCATATCGTTTTAGATTATCTTTTCTTATGTGGTGTGTGTGTGTGTGTGTGTGTGTG
>OVBX01001229.1:0-27814 GCA_900406325.1 Erucastrum elatum | reverse complement strand
GAGAAAAGCCTAAGAGTGTCGCCATTTTTGTTTGAAAGAGAGATCAACAAATTCTTTGTTTATCAGAGTGAAAGAGTATGAGGAAGAGAAGATGACGACAAGTGACGGAGGAGACGACGACGACAACTGACGGAGGAAGACGACGATTCTCATTTTTTTTTTAAAAAAAATTAATCAAAGAAGGGCATAAAGGTAAAAGATCTCTTTAATGAATCTTATTTTTGTGACTTTGAACCTTGAGTGGTAGTTTGAGAACAAAAACTTGATTTGATGCTATTTATGTCATTTTCTCTTCTAAATAACCCGACACATAAGTTTTCACTTAAAGAACAAAAAATAAAATAAAATGAAACAAAATAAAGTGAGTGGACACAAATAATGAAAATATAAGTTTGAACTTAAAGAAAAACAGAACACGAAACAAAAAAGTAAGTGGACACACACATAATTAACATACATGTAATGCCTTTATATATAAAAAGTTAGGAGATCATTGGTAAAAAATACATAGATTGAGTAGACACAAGAACAGCTATAAAACTCTTTTACAATCACGACATAATTTGAGGATAAGTCTTTAAAAATAATCTTACTGATTTTAAATGAACTACATTTGGTCATTATCAAGTGGATTTGTAGTTTATATTGAAAATAAGATGATCATTCCGTAGAGTTAAAAAAAAATATGCGAAATGAATTATCTTTACTAATACAAAAAAATCTATACAAAACTAAAGCAACTAATAAAATTAAATTAATAAATATCTGGATTTTTCGTTTATTTATAGCTAAATATGATTACATATAATATTTACTCGCTTTGATCAAAAAAAAAATAATATTTACTCGCCATTTTTTTATATTTTATCTAATTTAGCTTTAACTATAGCAAAACTAAAAAATATTGTTAATGATCCATTTAAAGTAGTCAGTTGGAATAATCTGATCATTTTTGCCAAAGAAGAAAATATAATTTGAAGTGGGTATTCACTTCCTTCCTGGTAGGGCTGGAACGGATCGGGTATCCGGAATATTTTAAGGTATCCGGATCCGGATTTGTATCCGGCGGATCCATGTTTTTGTTATCCTTATCCGGATCCGGGGTTCTCGGATATCCGTGCTTCAGATATCCTTCTAAAAATTTTAATATCCGGCGGATATCCGGATCCGGATTTGGATCCTTAAAATAAATTAAAATAACATTAGAACATATAAAATATTAACAATAATTGAAAAAAATAAAAATATGTATAGCATTTCTAATTATATCTATGCAAACTATAACAAAGTTAATATAAATTTGTATATATATTAGTATAAAAATAAAAATATAGTATAAAAAATTTGTTTATATACATATATATTTCTATTTTAAAAATAATTATCAATAAAAATTACGGATCCGGATATCCGGAGTTAAAAATCAAGATATCCGGATCCGGATTCGATTTGCACGGATCCAACATTTTACTATCCGGATTCGGATTCGGCCCCTCCGGATATCCGGATTTTCGAAGCGGATCCGGATCGAATCTCGGATCGAATCCGAATCCCGGATAATAATTCCAGGCCTACTTCCTGGTTAAATCATTTCATGGTTTGATGATGACAGTTGGAGTTAATTACCACAGGGATTGGTATGATTAAAGTTAAAGATCCAGTACCTTAACTGTAATTTTCTAAAACGACAGGGGTACATTCAAGTGACCGTTTTCGATAGCAACCTTATTCTTACGATTAATAACTCTACGAAAATATATTTTATTCTATTTAATCATTAGTATAATTCGAATTCGGACCATTTATTTGTCCGAACAAAGGAAAATAAAAAAGACAAAACAAATTTGAATATTTGTTTGTTGGTCGAAGAGAAAGAGAGGAAGCAGAGCAGAGCGATTTGTTCATTACTCTTTTATCTTCACAAAAGAAGCTCATCATTTTCTCAGAAGAAGAAGGAAAGAATCTTAGGGTTTAAAATTATTCTCAGGAAAACAATTCGTGTTTTTTTTTCTTTCTTTCTCGCATGTTTGTTCCTCTAACAAACTAAACCAGACTCCATCCATTGACCTCGTAAGTTTCGCTCTCTCTCTCTCTCTTTCGGTTTCTTGTTTCTGTCTTCTTTGTTTGTCCAAAGATCAGTTTTTTTATTGATTTATCGTTTGGACAGAACCGATGTTTTTTCTTAATTTTGTCAACTGAATTTTCTTTTTTTTTTCAATCTCTTACCCGAAATGGAGATTGCGTTTACAGATGTTGATTGCTTCTTCTCTAATTTTGTTTCCTTTTCTATAATTCCCAAGAAGCTATCTCCTCTTTCGACTAAGTATGCATGACCGATTTGAGAAATTAGGGTTTATGAAGAAGCTCGAAAGGCTCCCAAATTTCTGATTTTGAAGTGTTGGGTTTGTAGAGATCTGGAGATACATTGTTGGGTCTGATTCGAAAGAGGAATGATGTTATCGGCTTCTTCGCCGAACACAGTAGCGAAAAGCTCGCTCGAGGAGATGCTGGAGTCTCTCCGGCAGAAAGATGAGTGTGATCGGCCTCCTAGAGATATCCCTCCGGCGCTTCCTTCTCGTCCTAACTCCAGAGCTCGTCTTCCTTCGGCCCGCAGGTCGCTTCCGGCGAAGTTTAACGTTTGCAGTGTCATGGAAGATCAGAATCAGAACGGGAGTGTTGGTGCTAAGGACGAGACTGAGACGGATAAGAAAGAGGAAGGGAAGAGGAAAGATAAAGATTTAGGAGTTACGAGGAGAAGTTTCGGGAGCAAGAAGATGAGGACTGGTTATGGCTCAGACTCTCCTTACTCAGCAGAGAAGGAGGTTGAGGAGGAAGGTGTGAAGGTTAGTGCTGCTGCTAACGCCGAGGAGCAGAAACCTGATTGGAACAACAATGTTGAGTATTTCATTAACAAGGTAAGCTGATGATCATCTCAGAGGTTGAATTTTAGTTAGGATGATAGATCAGGAATGAGTCTTTATTGGTGACTTGAGCAGTGAGATTTTGAACTTTGTGATAAGAAAAGTTGGAATGTTTGTGGAAGCATATAGTTGTTAATATGTCTGTTCTCGGTAGAGAGCTTGCTTAGAGGTGTCCTACTTGTGTTTAGTTTGTTTTCTACCTACGAAATTTGAGAACTTTTTTGTTTACTATTTTTGAATTGTATTTCAGAAACTTCGAGTTTGGTGTCGGGTTGCAAATGGGAAATGGCAGCTGGGGAAGATACAGTCCAGTTCTGCTGACACATCGCTTGTTATGTTGTCCACTGGAGATGTAAGTTGTTTTTTTTTTGTAATGTGGTTGCCTTTCCGTATGATTTTGAAGTGTTTCTACATTCTCTGACTAGTGTGATTTTGTGGCTATCAAAGGTTGTGAAAGTGTCTACTGAAGATCTTTTTCCAGCAAACCCAGATATTTTGGAAGGTGTCGAAGACCTTCTTCAGCTTAGCTATTTGAATGAACCGTCGGTTCTTTATAACCTTCGTGTCAGATACTCTCAAGACGTGATTTATGTGAGTTTACTGCAAAGTCTTCTGCTCAGTTTCTTGCTTTTAGTTCTTACCTAACTTTTAGCGCTTCTCTTTGCTTACAGAGTAAGGCAGGGCCAGTACTGATTGCGGTCAATCCGTTCAAGAGTGTCAACATTTACGGAAATGAGATCATCTCAGCTTATCAGAAGAAGGCTGTGGATGCTCCTCATGTTTATGCTGTGGCGGATGCAGCTTATGACGAGATGATGAGAGGTGAGGAAACACCTTTTTTATTTACATCCTAATTAGTCTTCCAGTGAGTATCTGGCACTTACATTTTTTAACTATTGTACATGCAGAAGGGAAGAACCAGTCTATAATTTTAAGGTAGTACTAGTCTTTACACGTTATAATTTATAAATGCTGTTTTTGTATTGGTTAATTGGTATATTATTATTTTTGTGCAGTGGAGAAAGTGGAGCTGGGAAAACTGAGACTGCCAAATATGCAATGCAGTATTTGGCAGCTCTTGGTGGAGGTAGCAGTGGAGTAGAGTATGAGATCCTCAAGACAACTTCCATACTTGAAGCTTTTGGGAATGCTAAAACATCAAGAAATGCTAACTCTAGCAGATTCGTAAGTTCCAAGTTATTATAAATTGCCAGCCATCAGCTTCACTGCCACTCTAAACTGTGTAGCTTAACAGTGTATGTTAACTGGCGCAGGGTAAACTCATAGAGATTCATTTTAGTGCAATGGGAAAGATATGTGGAGCCAAACTTGAAACTTGTGAGTATAATAATCCGAGCATCCATACGATTGTCTTTGTCATATTTGTTTGGATTTGGGGCTCACTTGTTTCTTTTGTCTTCTTCTCCATGTTTTCGACAACTACTCTTTGGTCAATGCGTATAGTTTTGTTAGAGAAGGTAACTTCGTTTCCTTTGAGAATCTTTTTCATTTGTCGTACACTACTTAGCCATTGGTCACTAATTGGTAGTATCCTTTCCTTTGACCAGTCAAGAGTGTCTCAGATATTCAATGGCGAAAGATCCTACCATATATTTTATGAGTTGTGTGCAGGTGCTTCTCCAATTCTCAAAGGTAACACTGCTAACTGGAATCTCCCATGATTATATATTGCTTAGTCTTTGTCTTTGGCTGAACAATCATTTTAATGGTTTCAATTGTAGAGAGATTGAAGCTTAAAACAGCAAGTGAGTATACCTACCTGAACCAGAGTGATTGCTTGACCATCGACGGTGTTGATGATGCTCAGAAATTTCGCAAACTACTGGTAATCTCTCTCTGTTTCTTTTTCTTCCTGTGTGCTTGCTACTGGTTTTGTTATTCTTTTTTTTCTCAGTCAATTCTCTGCTTTTCTAGGAAGCTTTTGACATTGTTCAAATCCCTAAAGAGCATCAAGAGCGTGTATTTGCCTTGCTTGCGGCGGTGTTGTGGCTAGGGAACGTATCTTTCCGAGTTACAGACAATGAAAATCATGTGGAGGTGGTAGCAGATCAAGGTAGAATCATCTACTGTCTTTTTAAATGATCAAAAACCTGTAACTTGGTGATGACTGATGATGCTCGCTTATCACTTGGCTGCTAATTTCTTACAGCTGTCACCAATGCCGCTATGTTAATGGGCTGCAACTCAGAAGAGCTTACGGTGGTTTTGTCTACCCGTAAACTTCAAGCTGGTACGGATTGTATTGCCAAAAAACTTACATTGCGGCAGGTAACGTTTAATAGTCACCCAGCCTTGATATTTATTTTTATATACATTTGATCATAACATGCATGATGTATGATTTTCTTTGTTGTTTTAATTGCAGGCAACCGACATGAGGGATGGAATTGCAAAATTTATTTATGCAAGCCTTTTCGACTGGCTTGTTGAGCAAATAAACGTTGCATTGGAAGTCGGTAAATCGCTTACTGGGAGATCTATAAGCATCCTTGATATATATGGGTTTGAATCATTTAAGGTTAGTAGTAGCCATAGATGCTGTATTACTGTAGTTTTTTTCTTTCTAATATTGAGATGATAATGTGTTTCTCCTTTGTTTCAGAACAATAGCTTTGAACAGTTCTGTATCAACTATGCAAATGAAAGGTTGCAGCAACACTTCAACCGTCATTTATTCAAACTTGAACAAGAAGTAAGTTTTCTTTTGGTCTAAATGATATGATTGTGTATTATTTCTGCTTTACTGTTCCATTCAATAGTTATCTTCTCTGTTCAGGAATATGAAGAGGATGGAATTGATTGGACGAAGGTCGAGTTTGAAGATAATCAAGAGTGTTTAGATCTCATTGAGAAGGTAATTAATTACTACTGGCCTGCCACGCTTGTATCACTCTTGTATCGGTCGTCTATTCTATATTCTATACGCTATAAAGATATTTCTGCATGTTTTGAAACTAATCTCTTGCTTATGTTTGCTTGTGCAGAACCCCATTGGGTTGTTGTCTCTACTAGACGAGGAATCAAATTTTCCCAAAGCAACTGATTTGACCTTTGCCAACAAGCTCAAGCAACACTTGAAGACCAACTCTTGCTTCAAAGGAGAGAGAGGTCGAGCCTTCAGAGTTAATCATTATGCTGGAGAGGTTAGTTCAAACACTAGACTCTGCATATATGCAGCTTTTCTTGTATTATGGGATTTTCTGTGAATGATATTTTTTTTTTGTTTACAGGTTCTCTATGATACAAATGGGTTCTTGGAAAAGAACAGGGATCCACTGCCTGTTGATCTCATCCATCTTTTATCATCATGCGACTGCAAGTTACTCAAATTGTTTTCTACTAAAATGCGTAACAAATCTCAGAAGCCGCTTAGGTTATCTGACTCAACAAACCAAACCATTGGGACAAAGTTTAAGGTAAAAAGATGCTTTAATTATGCAGCTTTGTGTTCAATTGCAATCTTCCTCTCCTCACCTCGTTGTATCTCATGGTTAATTACCTCTTTACAGGGTCAACTTTTCAAGTTGATGAACACGTTAGAGAACACAAGCCCTCACTTCATAAGATGCATAAAGCCGAATTCGAAGCAGCTTCCCATGGTTTATGAAGAGGACCTCGTCCTTCAACAGCTTAGATGTTGTGGCGTGTTGGAGGTTGTTAGGATATCAAGATCTGGGTATCCTACTCGTTTGACACATCAAGAGTTTGCAGGAAGATATGGGTTTTTATTGGCAGACAAAAAGGTCTCTCAGGATCCACTAAGCGTATCAATCGCTGTTCTGAAACAGTATGATGTTCATCCTGAAATGTATCAAGTTGGCTATACAAAACTGTACCTAAGAACTGGGCAAGTAAGTAACTCTCCACGCAGAGATGAAGAATCTGTTTCCTAAATCATTGTCTTATCGATACAATTGTTATGTGCCTTATCTTCATGTTTTTTTATAGATTGGTATCTTTGAAGATAGGAGAAAGAAAGTTCTTCAAGGGATAGTGGGATTACAAAAGCGTTTCCGTGGTCACTTGTCTCGTGGATACTATCAAAGTATGAGAAACGGAGCATTGGTACTTCAGTCATATGTACGAGGTGTAATTGCCCGAAGGATGTTTGATATTGAGGCAAAGCTTCGTGCAGATTCTGTTTCTGAAGCACGGACAGGAGAGTTGACTGCAGCCATACACTTGCAGTCTGGTAAGACCGCGCTAATCTAAAGATTTTGGTTCTCAGATTTTGAATATGGTTTTTGAGGCTCATCATTCATTTTTCCTTTGCAGCGGTTCGAGGATGGTTGGCTCGAAAACGATTTAACAGTATGCAAAGACAGAAAGAGTTACTCAATGTGACTACAATATCAAAGAGGAAACCAAAAGACAAGGTACTTACTATCAAAAGAAAGACTGTCCACTTTCTGAAAGAAACATAATTACAGTATAACTCTCTTTCTCCTTTGTGATGTAGGAGCAGTTCCAAGTTCAACCATCAGCTATGTCTGATCTCCAGAGGCGGGTTTTGGAATCTGAAGCAGCTTTAGTTCAGAAGGAAGAAGAAAACACAGCGTTGAGAGAGCAGTTGAGACAGTTTGAGGCGAGATGGTCAGAGTATGAAATAAAGATGAAGTCCATGGAGGAAACATGGCAAAAGCAAATGTCATCGTTGCAGGTTAGTTAAACTGATTCTTGACACAGAGATTATGAAACGTTCCAACTTCTGATTTTTTGCCTTTCTTCAGATGAGTCTTGCAGCTGCTAGAAAGAGTCTAGCGACAGAGAACGTTACAGGTCAAGCACTAGGAGGAAGACAAGACACGTCGGTATCACCTTTCGGTTATGAATCAGAGGACACAACGTCTACTACTGCAACTCCAGGGTTAAGAACTCCCACAACTAACTTCACAAACGGAAACACTCCTGAACTCAGAAGCAGAGAGCTCAACGGAAGTTTGAACGCGGTTAATCATCTCGCAAGAGAGTTTGATCAGAGGAGACTCAATTTTGACGAAGATGCTAGAGCCATTGTGGAGGTGAAAGTTGAACCGGAGGGAACTACTACAAACGGGCAGCAAGAGCAACATCCAGAAGATGAATTCAGGAAACTGAAGCTAAGATTTGAGACATGGAAAAAAGATTACAAAGCTAGGTTAAGAGAGACTAAAGCAAGACTCCATAGTGATAAACGTTGTCACCGGAAATGGTGGGGCAAATGAGACTAGAACACTTGCTTAGGTTTGTTGTATTAGTTATAGATTGGGAGCATTGTAGATTCAGCTGAGAGAGATGTATTTTGTTCTGTGCATAGCAAAGAGAGTTGTGTATTTTGAGAGCAACAAGAAATATTATGTTCATATCATTTCATCAAGCTCCGGGTACAAACTTTGTAGCGAAAGCCCAAGCATTGTTAGCAACAGGGTTATCAAGATGGTCAAGGAGATTCTCCAAAGGACCTTTCCCGGTAACAATGGCTTGAACAAAGAAGCCAAACATTGAGAACATAGCCAACCTTCCATTCTTGATCTCTTTCACCTTGAGCTCAGCAAAAGTAACCGGGTCATCTGCAAGACCCAGCGGGTCAAAGTACTGCCCGCCTGGGTACATTGCCTTCACCAACACCATCAAGACCGTTGATGCGGAAACCTTCAACTAGTCCCATTAGGATAACTTGGAAGCCAAGTACGGCTAAAATGCTCTGAGCGTGGACTAGGTTTGGGTTGCCTAAGTAGTCCAAACCGCCTTCGGAGAAGATTTGTTAACCGGCTTTGAACCAGACCGGCTCTTTGAAGTCCACACGGACCCAATTCTGAAGAACTTCAGGGGTTATGCAACCAAATGCTCCCAACATTGCCCATCTCCCATGGATGACCTGTGAATAAGCATTAGTGTTTAGTGGTTACACAAATGATTTTTGTTTTTGTTTTGAGTGAGTGAGAATTACAACTAACCTCAAGAGCTCTGTTTTTGGCAAAGGCTTCAGGGTCTGCAGATAAACAGGCCGTGTCCCAACCATAGTCTCCGGGAAACTCTCCGGTGAGGTAAGACGGAGTTTGGACAGAAAAGGGTCCTAAATACTTCACTCTGTCTGGTCCATACCAAAGATCATTTCCCTTCACATGTCAAATTAAAAAAAAAATATTAGACACAAATCCAAGAAGTAAGATGAAACATTTAATATGAGACGTTTAGGACATAAAGGAACAAACCATAGTGTATTTGGGAGAGCCGAGAGAGACAACATCACGAAGAGGGTTAAAATTGGAGCTTCTAGTCTGGCCAAGGAATGTTGTTGGGGACAGAACACTGCTTGAGCTCGCTAATGTTGAAGCCATTGTTCTCTTTTTTTGTATTGAGCGTTTGTTTTCTCTGCGGTCTTGTTATTATTCGTTGCTATTTGGTGAAGTGTTGGTTTAAGGGAGGTTGACTCTTATGTAAGTGTATTGTGGATGAGAAGAGAAAATCTGAGAGGGGATATAGTTAGGAGTCAGATGCTGGGATTAGCCAATCAGGAAACTGCTTTAGATTCGAGGTATCTATAACTCCATCTCAATTTATCTTTTTTTTTCTTTTTGTTTTTGCCTATTAAGTTATACTAGATTTTGACCTGCGCTTTTGGTTTATCTTTTTGAAATATGAAATATATTATTTTCATACATTTTGGTATGATAAATATATAATGTGTTCCAATGTACATGTGTAGTATTTGTTTTATATTTTTAAAATGATCATTATTGAGATATATATATATATATATATATACAATAGCATAATGCTAATTTATAATATCTATATTTAGAATTGAGAAGGCTTGAAATCGATCGAATAATAAATTTTGTAAAAATAAAATCAATGCTATTAAATTTTATATATATACACCTTTTTCATTTTCGATATTGTTAACAAAATCATTACAAGAATCTACTAAGACGATCTTCATAGTTTATCCGGACAAAAGAGTGTATTGCTTCCATGTGTGCAAAACTTTGATGCGAAAAACCACCCAGTTTGACAGTTGTGATCTGCATATTAGGAGCCATTGATGGATGTTTTTTTACTAAAGTGGTATTGATTAGTAGACTAAACCTATGCTATATATACAGTAAAACCTCTATAAATTAATAATGTTGGGACTATAATTTTTTATTAATTTATAGAGATTATTAATTTATAAAGATATCAATTGAATCCAAAATTCAATTTGGGACTATGAAATTATATTATTTTATAAAGATATTAATTTATAGATTATTAATTTATATAGGTTATACTGTATATACCAATAGGTTTAACTAAAAAAATGGTAGTTAACTTAAGATTTTCTTTATGAATATATTTTTTACTCTGCATCAAATCTTATTCGGATAGATATTGTGAAACATATATATCTTTTTTAGCTCCTAATTTATTGTAGTTTTCCATATTTTGGTGTAATATTAACCGAGAAAATATCCCTTTCCTACAAAAGAGGGGGAAATAATAATATTGTCCAATATTTTTTTTTCCAAACTGTAAAAGAAAATGATTTGAATTGCTGGAAAAGTTTGTTATGATATCAATTATATTTTAAAGGTAGTAGAACATCTATAAATTAATATCTCGATAAATTAATATACACTAAAAATCTCTATAAATTAATATTATTTATAGTCCCAAATTGAGTTTTTGGTTCAATTAGTATCTCGATAAATTAATATCTCTCTAAATTAATAAAAAAAATAAAATTTTGGTGTAGTCCCAACATTATTAATTTATAGAGGCTTACATTGATTGTTGGCAAATTTTCTTTAACCGTAAATTAACATTTAGATATTTTTCCAAGTTTGCTTGCTATGGATTTCTCATATAAATAAACAGACTGTTAAATATTTTAATACGCGAATATGAAGGATTAATTTTTTTTCATGTTTGGAACCGTTATACAGAAATCTAAAATTTACAAAAAGGTTGCTAAGATAGTTTGCCATTTTTCAATAATACAAAAAATCAATATATTAAATTTTAAAGAATTTGTAACAGGGTGAAAATTTTCAGAGTTTGTTTGCTTATTAGGTAATATTGTTTTTGATTTTGAAAAGATTGGATAAGTTTGCTTGTTCTTTATACTATTAATAGAAACGATAATTTGTAGTAAACAGATATCAATACTGTTTAGTAAACAACATATGTTCTTCTGTATCTAATTATACATGTAGTGTTTTCAAAACTATGATGATGATTTTATAAAATTGTGAGTTTATAACATTTTATAGAAATACTTTAGCCTTTTGTTATTGTAAAATTGTATTTTTAAATTTAATGCACATGTCTTAGTATGGCAGGAAAACATAAATATTAATGACGGGTGAATGCTATTAGGAAACCTGTTTTATAGATTAGATTTTTGATTGGTCGAGATTTCTAATTAATATAAAACATCTAGTTTCTGATTGGTTAAATTAGTTGGAAAAAATAATAAAAAAATAAAATAAAAAAGACAATGGCATTCTATTGTAATTAACTTGAAAAACTAAGAGCAGAATTCTATGAGGGATTCTACTTTAATAGTATAGATGAATGTTAGTTTTACACATGATAAATGAAAACAAATTATTAATTTAACATCGAATATTTCATTAGAGAAATGTTAAGGAAAATTAACAATTTTTATGAGAATATATTGTTTTTCCTTTTTTGGTGTGAAATTAAATACTAAAAAGCACTTTATCAGCTATATTTAATTTATCTATTTATAAATAATGTATAATTTAAATTTTAAATATATTTTTATTTGTTTAGGTGTTTTGGTTGAATATTTATAATAATTTAAATAATAAACTTTGAATGTCATGATTATTTTTGTTTTTCTTATTTTTCAGTGACAAAGCAAAAAATTAAGTTTCTATATGCTTTGAACGGCATTGATATTGATAATGTGTTTTGGAATTCCATACTATGTTGTATGTTCAACTACTAATTAAGTAGATACCTATTATGTTTAGTCCACAAACAAAAAGGTCTCGGTTATGATGTTTGGAAAAGTTAACTTTAAGAACATTATGATATTTATTATATCATATCAGAATACTATTTATGGTCAAAATATTTCGTATGATGTTGTTTTGATTTGTTTCATCAATTTCATTGTTGATTCTCTCTCACATTACATGTATATATATGTAATTGTAAATGAACAAGTTCTAAAAATTCATTTGAAAATAAAATTGAATGCATGTTAAAAAGTTGAATACTTATAGTTGATATATTATCATATCAGCATAAAATAAATTTTTGTTATGCTTTTGGTTGCATGAAACTTTGTTTATTTTGGTTATTATATTTCTGTTATATTTCTATTTATCATTTCAAGCAATAAAAATGAGTCAAGCTAGTGTTTTTACTTTATTTTGAAAATTTGTGATTTTCTACTTCTATCTAAAATTAAATTGAGTTTCCATATTATAAATATATTGTATAGTTTTGTTGTTATCTTTGGTTTGCTCACTCGTATAAGCTATTTGATAACAAGGTATAATAATGTCAATTGTAAATTTGTAATGAATAAGATCGATAGCTCTTTAGATGAAAGAAACAAAATGACATCTCAAAAACATGTTTATCTAATTCCATTCTCCTTGCGCTTCCAACGTATGTAATGTTTACTTTTCTACTCCCATTAGAGATATGTGAAAACTTTGCAAGTGCTATAGCCCAGTTTTGATGGAGTTCAAACCCACCAAAAAGAGGAATATACTGGGCAAAATGAGAAAATGTTTGTTTACTTAGAGAGAAAAGTGAAATTGGTTTCCGTATGATCCATGAATTCAACCTGGCTCTCTTGGCAAAACAACTATGGAGGTTGGTTCAATATTCTGATTCACTGGTTGCTAGAGTGTTGAAAAGGAGATACTATAGGTTGAGTACACCGCTAAGAGCAGAATCAACGAGTAGCCCATCTTATGTGTGGACTAGCATTTCTACAGGAAGAAAGTTAATACTTTTGGGACTCAGAAGAAAGATTCACTCTGGCTACGAAGTAAGAGCCTGAGAGGACCCGTAGATTCCAACTACGCCTGCTAGGCCAACTAATCATGTTGCGCCAGTAATGAATATGAATATGAGAGTAAGTGATCTCATTAATGAGGAATGGGATATGTGATTATTAGGAAATTATGTTCATCCTGAGGATATACCACTTGTGAGGAGCCTAGCCATCAGCTCAGGTCATCGGCGCGACACATACTGCTGGAGTTACACCAAGAATGACCAATATACAGTTAAATCTGGATATTGGATTGCACAAAACATTTTAAGATCATAAGAAGTAAAGGAAGGGGTGGAGCCAAGTATAGCAAAACTCCAAGCCTTTGTTTGGAGGATAAAAGCGTCCAGCAAAATTTGTCATCTTATATGACAATTGTTGACTGGCTATGTGGCAGTGACGAGAAACTTGGTAAGGCGCAACATGAGATGTGATAATTATTGCCCAAGGTGTGGCGAGCTATATGAATCTGTAACTCATGCCATATTCGAGTGCACACCAGCCCTTCAAGCATGGACTCTATCGGCAACCCCGACAAGCCCAGATATATCCCCAAGATCGAGCATCTACACTAATATGGACTATCTTTTCTGGAGGAAGAACAGTATCATCGAGCCGGAACAAGACAGGGATCCCTACCCTTAATCTGGTACATATGGAAAGCCCGGAATGATAAACTATTTAGAAGAATAGATAGAGATCCACTGGAACTGGTTAGATATGCGGAGAGTGAATGCCAAGCATGGTTTACTTCAAATGAAATGACACCATCTGTGGTAGAGGAGAACATTGATGTGAATACCCAAGTCTTATGCTTGGGTAACATTTGTTTGGTGGATGGATCTTGGACGTCTGATGCACAGTTTAGTGGATGTGGTTGGGAGTGGAAGGACAGTGGTGGACGAACACAACTGTTGGGGACACGTAATATGGCCAGACGGGAATCAACTTTGCACTCGAAAGTAGAAGCGTTACGATGGGCGATGGAGAACATGCTTCAATACTTACCCTGCCAAAAATTCGGAACAGACTACAAAGAGCTGATTGCAATGATCAATGAACCTCAAGCCTGGCCGAGCTTCCCAACAGAGTTGGAGATGATAGAGATACTGAAGATTTGTTTTCCGGACTTCGACATCACTCATGTTCCAAGAGCTCATAACCAAACTTTGGATTTTCTTGCTAAGCCTGCTAGATCTTTTCATAGAGACCTTTGTTTTATTGAGTGTTCTATTCCGGTCTGGTTATCCAGACCACCTCAAGCTTGAGTAATAGAATGGCCTTTCGACGTAAAAAAAAACATGTTTATCTAATACATACAATTGAACCCTTCCTAATTCAACTAATTTATAAAAATCTAAAGGTGTTTCAGTATTTCATTACTGTATCAATTATATTAATTTCTATAATTTATGTCAAAACTTATTGGGTTGATTATAGAAATCAGACATTTTATACATGATAATAAGTATAAAACTGTTTTAAACCTATTATTTCCTGGTCATTTTGATAAATATTTAATGTAAGATAATTTATATGTGGAATAAATTTATCCAGTATTTAGCTGTAAATGTAGCCAGAAGTAGGGCTGAGACGGATCCAGATATCCAGGAAATTTGGAGTATCCAGATTCGGATTCGGATTCGCCGGATCTGTGGATTTAGTATTCGGATTCAGATTCGAGGCTTTCAGATATCTGGATTTCGGATATCCGTTTATATATTATATTACCCGCATATATCTGGATCGGATCCGAATTCGTAAAAATAATTAATAAAATAAAAATAATATTTTTTTAAAATATTAAAATTCTAAAATACTATATAAATTAAATATTTTATACAAGATTTATAAGTATAAATATAAATATAATATTTAAAAATGAAAATATAGTGTTATAAAACTAATCATATTAACAAATATTAATATATCAAGTATAACTATTAAAAAAATTAAAATATTAATATATTTTAAAAATGCGGATCCAGATCCCGATATCCGGACCTAAAAATTTAGATATCTGGATCCAGATTCGGTTTTGACGGATCCCAGATTTAACTATCCAGATTTGGATCCTGACGTTCCGGATATCCTTTTTTCGGAGCGGATCCAGATCGAATCTCTGATCGAATCGGATTTCGGATATTAAGTCCCAGACCTAGCCAGAAGTAAAAAAAATGATTTAACGCCATTAATGAAATTTAAAATTTCTTTGTAAGAATATGGTCATTTAGGTAAGATTGAGTTTTTCATGATTATTAAGGGTAAAAAATAGGAATGTTCTTCATTTAATAATATTGATTGTGTCTTGCTTTAACATATACTAGATTTTGACCGCACTTTAAAAGTGCTGAATATTATATAAATAAATTGTTAAGAATGATAAAATACTAGATCTACCTATTTTTGGAGAATACATTTACGTCTAGAACGTTTGAAATCACTTACTTTTAAATTTTCTTTCAATAATTTTATTCATTTAAATTCATGTATTTTTATTGGTCATCTATTTAAACCGGTTTGTGTTTATTTTGAGTGATTAAAATAGTTTAACTTTTACAAAATATACTTTTATTTTCTTTTTCTTAAAAACATTTTTAAAAAAATTGAAAACACTGTTTAGATTTATTATTTTGAACAAAATAGAAAATTAAATCAATGTAATTCATGTATAAAAATCTTAGTATCTAAGGTTGTTATGCTTAATGTATTCATAATAGTGTAAATTTAGTTAAAAATCATAAAATAAAAATTAGTAAAAAGCTAATACACGTAAAAATTTACATTATGAAAGTGAATATCCCTCTACAATTCTACATAGATCAAAGAAAATAAAATTAATATACAAAGTAATTTCTAACCTAAATTTATGAATATGCAATGAATTTAAAATTACTAGATATGATTATATATATATAAATATATATGCTATTTATAAAATTGTTTTGTTAAGTATTAAATAATTGAAAGATTGTAATCTCTTAAATTAGCTAAATATGAGGTAATTAAATGTATTACCAACGATATAATAAGAAAACTCTTATTTATCATTTCTTGTAAATATATTAAAAATTTAAGGGCATAATCTTAAATTTTTAAAATAGGATTCTGGTTTAATAGTATAGATTCCATCACATAATATAGATTAATAAATTATGTTTGTAACAGATTAGTAAGTGTTTATTATTAATTTATAAAAAGTGTGTGTAATTAGTAAATACTGTTTGTAATAGATGAGTAATTGTTTATTATTAATTTATACAAAAAGTCTTTGTAATTAGTAATTTGTCTTGTCTATTAAGTTATTTTTTCTTACTTTTTTTACGAAGAAGTATTTACTTTCTGAAGTATATATAGAAAGACTCAAATGCTAATTTTCTTATAACAGTATATAACAAAGGAAAAGTAGTTTACACAAATATAGTGGTAAAAATTATGGAAACAACTGTGTTAGGTAGAAACTTGACGGGCAAGGCTATTCCTTTTATATAATTGAAGGCTTCATTTTGGGTTTTCTACTTATTCAGTAATTTAAATTCATGTCTCTAATTCTGAACCGGCTCTCGAAGCTCTGTCTTGGGAAATCACGAAGATCAATTCTTCCTCTACTTCTCTCTAACGGATTCTCATCTTCCTCGAGGAAAAAGCAAACCCCTCCCTGTTTCGTCGTCTCAGCTGAACTTTGTGAACCTTATGAAGCCTGTCTCGGAAAACTCGTCGTTTCAGAGGTTCATAATGACATGATTAATCTGGAAAAGAAGGTACGTCTGGAGTTGCTTTATAATGATATTTTTGATAAAGTGGTAACCGTAGGCGCATCTAATGGATGGGTAGCTACTTTGAATGGCGCCGACGGAATCCTGCGTCTCCAAGATGACCTAAACCCATATGCATCGTATACCGATCCAAAAAGCATTCCTCTGCCTCCTCTTGTGACTCTGCCTCGTTGCCAAACCCAAATCGTCACCAACGTGTCAATGTCCTCATCTTCTCCAGAGGATGAAGACTGTGTTGTGGCTGTCAAGTTCTTGGGGCCCCAGCTCAGTTTTTGCAGACCAGCTCTGAGTAAGCCCGAGTGGGTCAACGTCAGGATTGATAACCCATGCTTCTTCTCTTCTCGTGTTATGTTTTCCAAGAAAGAGGGCATGTTTCGCATTCTCGGAGCTGGAGGTCATCTCATGGGATCATGGGATCTCCAGAATCACAAGCACAAGATTCAGAGGTTGCGCTTTAAAAAAGTTCCCGAGTTAACCAAGACCACAAACGAGCTCATGGATTCGTGCTGCACGTACGAGCATTTGGTGGAGTCAGTAACCACCGGCGAAACTTTCATTGTCAAGCAATACAAGAAGACTAGCGAGATAGACAAAGGTATTGCCAAAATGAGAACAGAATATTTAATGGTGTTCAGACTAGACGGTGAAGGCAACACGGTTCACACTGAAGACATAGGAGATCTTGTCATTTTCCTCTCAATGTCTGAACCTTTTTGTCTCCGGGCTAGTTCTTTTCCTGTCCTGTTCCCGAACAGCGTTGAATGCTTGGATTACTGGGAAAATGTAACTGTCGAACTGGCTGACTACTTAGTTATTAGAGGTTTTCGTCCATTCTTGGCCCCTTACCTTATTCCACCACAAAATATAGATTAGTAAATGTCTGTAATAGTCACGCATCCACAATTATAAGCTTAACCTCATGATGTGTGATGGAGCATAATTTCCATGGACCAACTAAGTGCATATAACTCTGAATGCAAATATGATAATCGTCTCTCTTTGTTTCTTAATTCCAGGAACTGTTCATTTACCAATTCGTCTAACTATATCCACTATACTGCGAATCTAAAGTTAATGATAAATAAATACTTGTATTCTGTATATATATATATATATATAAATAATTATTTAAAAGAACTAGGAACAGTGTGTTGCATATGTATAAAAGTTTTAAGTTTTAAGATTTAATAGATTTTAAAAGTTAGGTGGATTGTAAAAATGCATATACATTGACTTTTACGAAGTTTAATCATAGCTTCTTTAGATTGGTATAGATTTTCATGAATTTGGATTAGATAAAGAAGTTTCATTAAAGAGACTTGCTTCATAGATATATAAAGAGTAATAAATATACAATAATAAATAAATATAAATATAATTATATATTCAAAAATGATAAAACAATATAATTATATATTCAAGATGTAAAGGTATATAAAATGTGATTTATAGTTTTGGACATATAAGTTGGATTTAAAGGTGCAATAGATATTTGATAAGATTATCACATGGATTTTGAATCATATGGATACATATAACTTTTGAAAGTTGAGTCTTATGAGTAAAAGTGAATAAAACTTATCTCCAAATAACACTAGATTTAGTTAGAATTAAAGAATCAATAATAACAAAAAAAAAATTGAATAACAAGGGATTTTTATGGATGTTGAAAATTCATAAACCAATAATAATGGATTTTATTTAAAAAAATTGAAATTCAAAAACCAATAACAATGGAATCACAATTTTTTTATAAATTAACGAGAATTCACTTACCAATAACCTCCCCCTAAAATTGAGTATTTGGATCTACTGTTTTCATAACCGGACAGATCTAATGGTTGAACTAGGTTCAACCATGAACCGGTCAGAGAGTCAGGTTCGGACGAATAATTGATCGATCATATAGTCGAATTGAGTTCAAAACTATTGAACTGATCAAAAACCCAATAAAACCATCAGAAATTTATAAAACCAACTACATACAATAAAATAGTTTATATTTTTGGTGTTTTATAATTTATTGTATTTATATTTTAATTATGTATCGTGTTTACTGATATTAATGAAAAAAATTTCTATCTTATTAAAGTAGAAGTACATTTTGGAAATATTTGGAAACAAAGATAGTAATAAAAATATATATAATGTTGTTTGGAACCAAGGATAGTAGTAAATAATCTATCTTATTAAAAATAATAATTGACTTAATTTGAATCATAGATTTTTATGGCCCATACTACAATTAATTTTATTTTTAGGTTTTGTATGATTGTTATTAATTTGTTAAGAGAATTATTAAAATTATGTATAGTTTCATTTTAAAGGCTTTTTGAATAATAAATAACAAAATATAATATATATTTCGTATCGCTACTTTCTGTTTTTTTATATTTTCAATACTTTTTTCAAAATTTCTTGATATAATTTAAATATACTAGATATATACTGTAAAACATGCTCCCATCAAGATCTAGTATTAAAATAGTGAACCAAATTATTGAATCAAGTTTGATCATGTCAATGACCCAAATATTTTCCAGTTTGATTTTAAAAACACTTGAACAAGGTGAAAATGAATTCAAATTAAGGTTGACCGGTGAAAATTAACAAGATTGTAACCAAATGAGCTATCAGAGTACTCAATGATTGTGTAGCACATAATTTATAACACTTACACGCAATCTCTAGACATAAATTAAAAACCTACTTAATATATAGCTAAAATTTATAACACTTTAGGTTATTAGACCTTAGCATATTATTTTTGTTTTATTTTTATAAAAACCTACTTAATATATAGCTAAAATTTTGAAAATTGAAAATAAAGACTTAACATTAATTAACAAAATAGAATCGGGACACTTAAAAGAAAATTATTAATTACATAAATTGCTTAATGTATGAACTAAAAGTTCTAAAAGTGAACGATTGTCAAAAAAAGGGTTGACAAAAAAAGAATAGAAACAGTGGGTGCATATAAAAGAAGAAGTTAATACTATAATGAGATAATATATGTTTATACACCTTTTAGACCCCTATATTAAACATCTAGCTTAATCAAAGAAGAGAAATTTCAATTCCTATTTTGCCCCTACACATCTAGGAAGACTAGCTGAGCCTGCTACTGACACTCATAATCTCTCTTTTCAGACAGCATATGTTCCCTATGGTTTTCAGTCTTCTACTTCTATCTCCTCTTCTCCTTTACTCCAGCTTTTTATTTCCTCTCGTAATCCCACTTTTCTTCAACTCTCTTTCTTTTCTTCCATGGATTTTTTTGTCCTTTACAATCAATTTGATTTAGAGAAATGATTCAAGATGAGCTTAAAAATCTTCTTTCTCAAATAATTAACAACTTTAAGCTATATCTTCTCCTCTTTTCTTCAATCTTTCTTCTATCTATTCTTCATTTCTTGAAATCTCTGCTTTCTATTTTTTTGTTATAGCTTTCTTACTAAATCAGAAAAACTTTCTATCTATTGTTCATTGCAGCATGTGTCTGTTTCTCTCTCTTTTTTTTACTGCCCAATCAAATTCAAAATCACCCAATCAAAAGTTTCAGTTACAGAAATTACAAAAACTTTTTCTTTATTTTTCTTCTTATATATCTGATTTTATATTTACTTGTTTAGATTTGTTTTCATAAAATTAAGATTTTGAAAGATTAAACTTAACGACTAATCAAATATGTAGCATATTTGTTTCTATATCAAAAGAAAAGCTGGAGAATTTCAAACTCATGACTATGTTTATATAATGGTCATCAATACTATTCTATAACGGCTAAACTAAACATGTAACTGTTACTTCGATTGGAAGATATTACATGATTTGAATACATGACTTTTTAGATGATACATTGTTCTGGGTAAATGATTTGTTTGTTGTTACATTATTTATTACCAGGTACACTATTTTGTTAGCTGCTAAGAGTGACCTGTTAGATGGTACATTGTTTTGGTAATTGATTTGTTAGCGAGTGGAGGAAAAATGCTTTAATGTGTCAGAATCACTTTTTGCATTGTCTGCTGTGTAAGAAATTGTTTCAGATGCTTTCATCTTTATAGAATTGCAAAATCGTCAATGTGTGTAACAAAAGGTATGGATCAAACTCATTATGTCACTTGCTGGATAGAAATCAAAAATGGATCTGCTTTTGGGATATTGAGCAAATTGTCCCTACTATAATTGAATGTTTAAGTCCATTCTAAGAGAATCAAAATGACTTTAGGCCGAAAGAAGAAAAATATAACTGGGCTTCTGGCTTAGACCAAACAAAATGAGATGGACTTTAGACCTAAATTTTAATGAAAAAAATTCTTAAAACATGGTGGAAGAGAGATTTGAACTTCGATTGAGGACCATGACTGAGATTTTAGCCAAGTAAGCCATCTGTCAATTCAGTAACTTGACAAACTCTTTAATATATTTTTCTTTCATCTGACATCCTTCTCTACCACATGGATCTCCCCCCGAGTCCCTGCGACCTATAATTATATTCAAACCTTTTAAATAAATTGTTGGGAATTTTACCAAGTACCACATCTGCGCTTCAATAGGTAAGAGTCAGTTAAAATGTTATGTTCTTAACGACAAAAAAGTGAGAAGAGGGGACAAGATTATAAGGAAAAAACTCGTAAATGTCTTTGTACAAAAAGTAGGTAAAAGTAACAACTCAATATTTTGAGGAATTCGTAAATGTTCTTGTTCTGTCAGTTATAAAGAAAGACTGCTACCCTTAGGCTTACTTTTTATTGTACCACCAGCAACCAAAAAATGGACTTAAAATAGATATTTGCTGGGCAGTAGCATATCATTTTTATACACGTTAAAATAAAATAAAAATGTACTTTTTTGTTGTGTGAAAGAATTGCTTGAAAAAAATTTCAAGAAAAAAAAAGAATTGCTTGAAAAAATTATGTCCCACATGATATACATTAAATAAAAGGGAAGTACCAAGAACTAAGTAGTTATTATAAAGACAAAAAAGTATAATATGATAAATTGGCTTTAGCAAACAAAAGTGCATTCATTTTTTCTGTCAATAGTTAGTATTTTGCTGCAAGGTTGATACCATAACATAGCATTTTATTCCAACTGCCAACTACTTTATAAAAAAGTTATTTATAAGAATAGTGCAAAGTGTAAACTAATAGATTTTAATATTTTGAATCATGCTAAACTTTAATTTTGTTATTATCTGCAATTGTACAAATACAGATAAATTTAAATCTTTCTAATCTCTAATATATATATATATATATATAATAACAATAAATAATAAAGTAACTCAAAGGTAGAATTATTCTTTGTATGTCTTTATAAACAAAAGTTATTGGAATTCTAATTGTTTACTTTTAACTTCAGTTAACTTGAATTTACGATAGATAAGTTATGGTTTCTACCATACAATATCCAGGTGTTTAATACGTTCCTCCATCGATGATAACTTTTTAATAAAATTCTACAGCGTCTATGTGTCCGTAGCTTATTTTTTATAGTTCTGTCTTCATAAATAAAATTTATTTGAATACTAGTTAACTTGAATTTATGATAGAGAAGTTATGGTTTCTACCATACAACATCCAGGTGTTTAATACGTTCCTCCATCGATGATAACTTTTTAATAAAATTCTACAGCGTCTATGTGTCCGTAGCTTATTTTTTTATAGTTCTGTCTTCATAAATAAAATTTATTTGAATACTAATTATTATTATTTTTAACTTCAGTTACCTTGAATTTATGATAGGGAAGTTATAAGTCTCTTTCTACCATACACCATCTAGGTGTTTAATACGTTCCTGCATGATGATAACTTTTTAAAAAATTTCTACAACATCTTATGTGCGTACCATTCCTAATGCACTTCTTAGGAATATACTATATATTAAGTATTACTGTATTACATATGGGAGAGAGGAAAGTGGGTCGGTCTGGGCAAAAACAAACAAACCCAAAAATGCAACCCGACCGAAAACCTGATTCTGATTGAATTTAGTTTAGAGAAACATCCTAATGAGCTTAAAAGTAAGTTACATCTAATAGAAAAGTAATTTGTTTAGTTTATTTATTAAATATTGAGCAATCCAATTCCAACCATATCTAAAATAGTATCCAAAAGAACTCCGATCTCTCGACTCCATCCTCAACTTCGAATCGCTAATTACTAGAAACAGACAAATGTTGCAACCGACATGATGAAAATGAGTTATTAAAAAATGAGTTATTTTGATAAAAATTGTTTCCCCATTTCATGACGAATCTCGATTTTTGTAGTATGAGAAAGAATAGTGAGGTTACCTAATATAGTAACCTACGAGTATTTTCTAGGACTGCGGGGACTAGCTGGTCCAATATTAAACTCAATTTCACTTGTTTTAATGGTCTATTTCGAATTCTAGACACATATTTTTATGATAAAAATCCAAGACGTTGATCTAAAAAAAAGTTTCTATACAAAAGGTATTCATGTGATCCAAGACGTATATATTTTCTCAAAAAAAAGTTTTTATATATAATTTATATAAAATTTAACATTTGCAGCAAAGATATATTAAATCTGGCAATAGTGGGAATGCATCATGTCTCTCATGATAAGGATCTCTTCACCTCAACTGATACATCTGTTGAAAGTGTGTGAATTTTCCCTAATGATCTACTATTAAGAATAATGGAATGGGGAACTTCAAGTAAATCAACACGTTTGCCTCATCAATTTGTTTTTATTCCCGTATTTTGATTGAACCTTTTTTTTATTGAACCTTTTCAGTATAAGTCTTTGACAAATGATCTCAGTTCTCGTGTGATATTGCTCTATCTTCTTGTAAAATGCAAGATCCAATCAGAGACTTAACAAATGGCACTGTTAGATCTGTGGCCAATCTCTCTTTTAGATACACAAGATCTTCCAGCTTTAGTTAATTAAGTGATGGATATTGTTGTATGGCACATGAGACTTGTTCACCCTTCATATTTTAGATACATGCTATTTTAGAAGATTGGGGGACATCGAAGTTCAAGATTAAACGCAGTGCTTATTTCCATACATGTCATTTGGAAAAGCAGAAAAAACTCTCATATCCATGTCCAAGCAACATTTGTCATACAAACTTTGAGTTATTAGCTACTAATATATGGGAAGGGTTTTTGATCAATACAATTGATGGATATCTACTAATATACTTACTTTGTGCAAAGAATGAAGTTTTAAAGGTATTTCATTCATTGTACTAGTTTAGAACTAGTCTAATATTAGAGTCAAATCAGTGTGACTAGATAAATGCTCTTTAACTTCAGTTTACTTGCATCTACCAAAAAAGGTATCGTGGCTTATAACTCATGTCTTGAGACTCTGGAGCATAATTCAATCGTTGAAACACAAACATCAATATATAGTGAATGTTACTTGAGCTTTGAATTTCCAGCCCATTTTTCCCTGAATCAATGGGGGGGAGATTGAATATGTCTGTAATAAGTTGGGTGGCACAATCACTAAACCTTCTATAACTCATAGAGACTATCGAGAACGGCCTAGGTGCTGTTTGATTCGGCCCAGGCGCTGTTTGATTCGGTCATTAAATTGAGATGGTTAAGTGTCAATTGAGCTAATTATAAAATATTGTGAACTAAATGTGAATCAACCGTGAAAGAAACCAAGAAAATAGGAGAAAAACTCGACTGAGGCAAATAGGACTTCTATCAAGATTCGAAATATACTTACTTATACGTGACTAATTGTTTGTACTCAATCTGGTCTGGTATACATGCACCATTTCGTACAAAGCATCAACTGTTGTAGTGTAAGGGACTTGTGCTATATCTCTGATCCTTTCAGCAGATTTAGGATACTGTTTTACAAAAACTATGATGTGTTTCGTCAGAAGTGAAAAAACCGGTTTTGACATTTCCATATAGAATAGTTTATTCATAATTTTGTAATTGTTTTATGATAATAAATCGGTGTTAAAAACGTCGTCATTTTGGTAGACATTTATTTATTTTATTATCTAATTTCTAGTAAACTTTAGTGAAAATTGGCACACACAAAAATATTACCCTAGTCCACTTTTTGAATTCAGCTAGTGATCACCCTAAATACATTAAATTCATTTGTGGTGCACTGATTACAACTAGTATCAATGTGGTCTCGCTCTCTCCCTGAAAAAAGCGTTATTTTATTATCCATAACCATTGCCAAAACTTTAATACTATCAACCAGCAAGTAGCTTTATTATATAGAGGAGACGAAAGGTGAGAGAAATCATATCATTATTAATATTTCCTTAAAAAAGATGTTTAGAGCTTTCTCCAAATCTCTCCGTTTCCCTCCGAGGCATTACGTGGCACGTGGCTTCAACAGTATCAGAGAGGACCGTGGACCCTTTGCTACTCAAGATCAGCCTATGCCACCGGCATCTCCTGGCGATGATGATGACGGGCCGATATCCAAGAGAGAAGTTTGGGCTCGTGAGTTGAGGTTGAGAAGGGAGAAACTTCAGTCGAGTTACGACAACTCCACTTAGAAGTTAGTTAAGATGGCTTGGAATTTGGCGGAGACTGATTGCCCAGAGAAGAAAAGTGTTCTTTACGAGAGGATTGGAGAGATCTTGAGGAAACAAAAGGAGCTCAAGTGTAACATGGAATCGGTGGATAATGAGATAATGTGGTTGATGTCAGAAGATGGAAGCGGTGGTGGTGATAATGACGCCGGAGACGGCACTGGCGGTGACGGAAGCGGTGGCACCGCTGGCAACAGAGCTGGAGACCGTGAGTAAGTTCTTTGTGGTCTTGGGTTTAAGGAATGAACGGAATGCTTGTGTGTCTTTAGTATTGTTGTTAACGATCTAGTTCTAGTTTTAAGTAATGTCAAGCTTGTGTTTGTGTTTTATTTTAATATCTTATCTATTAAAACAAAAATCATGATTTTATTTATGTGTGATATTTTTTTACTTAGACCATTTCTTAGAAAATCTTATTTAATATATCATTGCTAATCTACATCAATATTGCATTGTTTAGTTTCTAATGCATTAAAATATAATACATATTTGCTTATAAATATGGACTTACAGAACCAATCCAACCCATTATTTAGTTACCAACCATATAACAACTTTTGCTTATCCCCACAGGAAAATATAAAAACAAAAATTACCTCATATAATCATGTCATTGTACTAAAACTAATGTATATATATCAACTCAAGAACATAGTCCAAGCGTACAGCCATCAACTGAGGAAAAAATATTTTACTTCAGTTTAATGTATCGTTTTTTCGAACTTAATTTGATGGATCGTTTCCCTTTAATTTGTACACCCAATTGAAAGCTGTAACTATGCTCTACGTATGCATGAGTATGCATGAGACAAAAGAGCTATTTTATTTGTATTATAAGCATAAATACAAATAAAACATTAATACTGGCGAGTATATATATATGATAGTCCATATGTTTTCCCTTGTACTTACTAGGCACGATTTCTGAAAAAATAGAGACCATTAAAACAAAAAAAAAATCCCTGATAAGACTTATAAAGCATATGCTAGACTACACGAAAGCATTTTCCTTAACAAAAATGAAAAGATCATCAGTTTTTGTTTGTTAGAAATTTATTTATTTTATCTTATTACTAGTAGAAGTTAGATAGCTAATCAAACCATATAAATGAATGATTATCTTTAGGCAAAGATTTGAAGTAATCACTAATCAACACTGGATATAAATTATCTCTAACTTCACACCTTTTATATTTTGTCAAATAGGCAAGGATAAAATATTTAACTAAGCGTTTGGAAATATAAACTCATAACAAACAATTTATACACTCAAGCCTTTTATTATTCAAAAAGAAAAAAATTACACTCAAGCCTTTAAAAAGAACAATTTTAACATCGGTTTAGTTACGTGTTGTTCAGTTAATCTTTCCTAGTTCAGTTGGTCGAAGTGCTCCATGCTGAGAGTTCGATGCCACGCAGAATATTTTTATGTACATTTAATGTTTTGTTTGACTATTGACATGCTTCGTATTATCATCTTTACCTCCTTTTCCTTTTAACATAATTACTTCCTTTTCTATATACATTTCTTTACTTCCTTCCGTTAATTTTCCTCTTTAGATTTTTTTGTTTCCAAATCAATTTAACTTATAATAAAATAGTACACAACCTATTCACTTTTTATTAACACTTTAGAATTTAATTCTTTTTTTTATTTTTCTTTGTAACTGAAAATTTAGTTCTTTGTGATATGATAAGGAACATTATATAATATAAAATGACATAATATACTATATACTACGTTTCTAAATATTTTGAAATTAATTTCTTCACAGTGTGCTATAATTATTAATAAAATTAGTAAAAAAGTTTTAATATTATATATATTATATTTATGAGTTGAATACAATTCTTGTTTTATATTCATAGTTTATTATAATTCTGCATATAATATATTATTTACTATTTATTTAAATTTTTAATTTGTGCACCCGTCTAATGATTTGTCTGGATCAGCCACTGCATAAAATTACATATTTATCCTAATTCTGCAATGAACACTGATTGTCTCATGTAGCATCAACGACAAAACCTCAAAAGAGAAGAGAAAAAGTACAAAACAACATTGTCTGTACATCTAATTATACCTCTTCGTTTAGAATAAGAACTGATGGTTTTGTGGCCGATAAGGATAGAGAAGATGGTGATCCAGTTTGTTTGGAACCATTCACAAATAAAATAGGAGTCTAACTAGAAACCAGCATTGAAACACTAGACCTGGAGTTTTATAAAATTTTAGGAATTTGTCAAATCCTTCATTATTGAATAAGGTATTTATAAAAACTTTTATAAATCCTAAGTTATTGGATATAGCATTTGTAGAAATTCTACCAAATCTCTTCTTATTGGAAAATATGGATTTGATCATTGAGATTCATCAAAATCCATTATAGATATTTCAAAAGTATATTTTACCTTCCAAATTCAATAAGAAAGAATACCATCTAAGTATTAGAGACAAAGGTCTCACATCGGTAGTTGGAAGGGATTCTAAGCAATATATAAGATAGATGAGCCACTCTCCTAAT
>OVBX01001228.1:0-27830 GCA_900406325.1 Erucastrum elatum | reverse complement strand
TATATATATTACCGGATTGGATCGGATATCCGCTTCCCAAAATTTTAGTACTTGTGATTTTCTTTGATTTTAACGGATATTGATTTTTAATTTTTGATTTGCTTCGAAGGCTTACAAATATCCAAAATTTTAGATTCGAAACAGATAATGAATCGAATCAAATTTAAAGGAAAATGCCCAGCCTTAACAATCTGCTGCACTGCTTTCACGAACTGTGACTGTGAGTTGGAGATGCTAAAAGACATAGTCAGATGGATTTGTCTTGTTCGGTAAGTACCAAACTATCAAACTCTTATCTTCTCGCTAAGTGACACGTGTCAAATTCATCTCACAAGCTGCTCAAAAGTCAGACGAGACATGATAACATCCACACGTAAGCTCTTTAAACTAATCGCATCTCCACCACCCAATAACAAGCTAAGACACATCTAAAACGAACGACATGGGCCATTAACGAGAAGTAGAACCCACCATGCTAGCCTCAACCGGAGACGATGAACCGGACCTAGTCGTGGGACAAGATATACCAACGGAGGCCGCCACTCCAAGGGTGCTGACTATTATCTCCCACGTGATGGAGAAGCTAGTCGCACGAAACGAGTGGTTAGCTAAGCAAACAAATGTATTCGGGAAGAGTTTGGAGGCGTTTCACGGCGTAAGAGCGCCTAGCATAAGTATAGGCAAGTACCTTGAGAGGATATATACGTACACAAAATGCAGCCCGTCATGTTTTGTGGTCGGGTATGCGTACATAGACCGGTTGGCTCATAAGTATCCTGGTTCTCTGGTTGTTTCCCTGAATGTTCATAGGCTCCTTGTCACTTGTGTCATGATTGCTTCCAAGATGCTTGACGACGTGTAAGTCTTTCTTTTATTTCTCATATATCATGAATTATACCGATTACAAAACTACAGTTGTGTTTGTTAGTTTAATTTGAATATGAAAAATGCATTTTATAATTAATATAAAATAAGAACTAAATTTATAACCAGCTTTATCTCGTCAATCCGAGATTTCAACTTGTACGAGATAATCTAGATTTATATAAAACCAATTTCATGATATTTACAGGCACTACAACAATGAGTTCTATGCACGGGTTGGAGGCGTGAGCAATGCGGACTTGAACAGAATGGAGTTGGAGCTTCTGTTCCTCCTTGACTTCAGAGTTACAGTGAGTTTTAGAGCTTTCGAGAGTTATTGCTTTCACCTTGAGAAAGAGATGCTATTAAACGGCCATACTTCTTCTCTCCAAGATAATGGACCAGTGCAAGAAAGTCTATCGGCTGCATCCTCTTTGTCAACTTTATATGTTTAGCACACACACATTTCTCCGTCTGATTGACAGGAAAGCTTATAAACGATTTAAAATTTAAAAGTTATAAAACTGAACAAATGCCACATATATCTCTTTAGTAGACTACGATTGCAATTTATCATCATGTAAACAAGTATAATTTGGAAAGCTGTAATTTTCAACTAGATGAAAATCTTTCAAAAGTTTCCTCATGTAGTTTTTGTGATACATATTCATCTTCCTATGTCCTTATCTTCAAAAGTTTCCTCAAGTCCTTACTTCGGATTGTATTGTCTATATATCGTGTAAAACAAAAGATAAACGCAGCGTTTTCATCCATCCATCGCTGAAGATCACATCCATCGCACCGCACGGCGTAAAACCGTAGTCTCACACCCTTATATATTGCCACGCATGTGAAAAGACACGTGTCAGTTTCATTGGGTGGACTTTCCCCAAGTTGTTAGTTCTAGGGGAAAACTACAGTTCATCGTTGTGTCTCTCTCTGTGTAAAGTCACTGTCTCGAGCATTGTGCCCCCTTCCTTCTCTCGATTTTTCTACCGAAAGCTTTAAAACAATCTGATTGTTCTGAGAAACGACGACGTTTCGAATTTGGTTTCTCAAGGGAAAAAGCTATGTCGGAATCGTCTTCTTCGTCGTCGTCGTCGCCTACGGAAGAGATCGTTCGATTAATCAAACGATTAAGCGCTTACGTCACTTTCAAGATGTCAAGCCTCTTCTCTACAACATCTCTTCGCAATCTGGTTCTCTTTCTATCTCTCTCTCTCCAATCGGATCTGGAATCTCTAGTGATTTGAGTCTAACTCCGGTTCGAGTTCCAGCTCGAATAATTAGTGAAATTGAATTGATTCAGAGCAAAAAGAAAAAAGAAAATCCAAACTTTAGTTAGAATTAGATACTGCTTAGTGTTATCGGTATGTAGTTTTGATTCGTATTAGCTATTGGCTGTGTGTTTTGTAATTAGGATTCAAGATCTGTTGGAGCTATCGCGGGGCTTGCAATAGCTGTGATATTCACATGGAGGGCGTTGAGAACAACAGGGGAACAACCTCCAAGAAGGCAGCCTAAACGCAGGATGCAGCCAGCTGAGACCTCTCTGTCTAATAATCTACCTTCGAACCAACCTGATGTCTCGGTGTCTCATGAGGATAACGGAGTGCAAGATGTCGTTGATCACTTCTTTCAGCCTGTCAAAGTAATATTCTTTTTTTTTCTCATTTACGCAGCAATTGAGTTTATATTGTTTATAAATGAACTTGCTTCTTTTTTTTTGGTAGCCTACACTGGGGCAGATCGTTAGGCAGAAGCTTAGTGAAGGCAGGAAGGTAAACTGAATCTCATTATTTGATTATGTTGTGAATTTCATCTTTTGGTCATGTTTTATGGTTGAGCTCTAGTAGATGGCTGGCTACATTTAACTTTGCACATATTAAATCATCAACAGTTTTATTTAGGTTTTATCGTTAATGGGATCTCTGTGCCAAGAGGTTTGATTATTGTGTTGAGCTTCACACTCTTGTCTGATATGGATTTATAGGTAACATGCCGTCTTCTTGGAGTCATTCTTGAGGAATCAAGTCCAGAAGAGCTCCAAGTAGTGATATTTCCTTTTGATATTCATGATTTTTTTTGAATTTTATGTCTCTCTGTATGTACCTGACTCAAGCAATTTTTTTGATGTAGAAACAAGCAACAGTGAGGTCGTCTGTCCTGGAAGTCCTCCTGGAGATTACAAAGTATTCTGATTTGTATCTCATGGAAAGAGTTCTTGACGACGAGAGCGAAGTGAGTAACATCTTCTTCTCTATTTAATGTTCCTTGTCATTCATGTTCTTTTCTTGGCCCTCGTGTCCGTACTTGGCTCTGGTATATCACATCAAATTAGTTGTGGCGATCAATCGTTAACCATGGCTAGCTTAGAAACCTGGGGCAGTGGGTCATTGTATAGATATTTTTGTAGATTAGAGTTGAACACTGGATAACGTCTTATAAGAAGGGTTTTTAAGCACATGTATATTTACATTGTTGGATGAAGAGGCGTGTGCTTGAGACGTGTGTGCATTTCTGTAATATATTATGTGGTTGGCGAACAGGCGAAGTAAAGCATGATTATCATCAGTGGTTGTGAAACTCACATTTTGAGCACTAATATGCAGGCCAAAGTTCTAGAGGCGTTAGAGAGTGCAGGTGTTTTCACATCTGGTGGTTTGGTCAAAGATAAGGTACTCAACCAAGCTGTGATAATCAGAAAGTTTTGCAGCAATCTTATCTAAGCAAACAAAGACGAATTGCTATCTATCTATTTGACCATTTGGAATACCTTAATGTGACATGAATTTTTTTTTGGCAGGTACTCTTTTGTAGTACAGAGATTGGAAGAACTTCGTTTGTTAGACAACTAGAACCTGACTGGCATATCGACACAAACCCAGAAATCAGCACACAACTAGCTGTAAAAGTCCTTTCTCTTGTTTATTCATTTACATACTTGTACACATTTTAGTTAAATTGATTTCTCTCTCTATCTTTGTTTGTTATATTGCAGAGATTCATAAAATATCAGCTTCACGTCTCTGAGGCGAAACCAGAGCGAACGGCTCCCAACGTTTTCTGCTCACAGTCAATAGAACAGTTCTTTGGAAGTGCTTGATGCAAGAGGTGAAATATTCGCAACAAAAAAAAAACACTCACTGTTCTAAGAGAAGCAAGCACCAGAAGCGTCAATTGTCTCGTTTCATCGTTAAGTCTTCCTTAGACTGACAAGTTTTTTTTTTTTTTTTGGTATTTGTCCCGAAAATTAAAAGAAGTTTGATATTTAGAATACACTGGGAGAGAGTTCGTTTGTGGAAGTATCGAGGTTGTAATATGTGTATTAGCAACTCGGCAGAAAAGTCTTGAGGAAAAGAACAGCCGAGTCTCTTCTTACTCTGGGGACTCCGGCAGGCTTTAAATTATCCGGTTTACTTGTCAATGAGTAAGTTATTTCTATTATGAAGTTGTAAACCTTCATAGATAGGATGAGTTTGTAGTTTTGCAGTTTCAATGAAGTTTGCAGTTTTGGATCATTGATTCAGTACGGTGAAAATGACTGATAAACCGAAGGTGGTGTTGTAACCTTAGACTCTTAGTAATGGTGAAAAGGACCATTTCTTTTAGTTAAGAAGGGAAAGGGATTGTTCACAAAAAAAAGAAGGGAAATGGATTTTATATGCACTAATTTCAATTCTACAAAAGGACTTACCAATATTTGTTAAGTAATTTTGTGCAACTTATTTAATTTCTTGTCCATATTTTATTTTACTGATTGGTGAAAATTCTCAAACTGTTACAAAAAACTTTTTTAAAAAGGTGTAAAATGATCAAACAAATTTTATTAAAAATGTCAATAACTATGATACAGTTATACTCTAGATATCTAATGACAAATAAATAAATAAATAAGTAAATTAATTAATTAAAATAAAATTAAAAGTTAAAAAAAAAAAATTTTAGTTTCGAATTATATAGTTTCAAATTCGAAATATTTTTTTTAAATTCCAAAAAAAATATTTTTAGTTTTTCAATATTACTTAAATGCTTTTCACATTAATATTTTTTTTGATCAAACATCTATTTTTATTTTATATTATTATTTATGAAGTGATTTTGCTTAGTTATCCGCTTCTCCATGATTTTAGTTAATTTGCTTATTTGTCACACTCTTATTTGTTTTTAGATTAAATCATCAATTTATTAATTTAGATGATATCAATATTTTGATTTCTAATTAATTTATTAAGCTAAATAATATAAATATTTCGAAATTCTATTGGAATTATGATTATAATTATTTTAACTTTTATAAGCTTCTTGATTTGTCATATTCTCCATGATTTTAGATAATTTTGCTTATTTGTCATATTTTTATTAGTTTTAGATTAAATCATCAATTTATTAATTTAAATAATATCAATATTTTGATTTCTAATTAATCAGTTAAGTTTAATAATATAAATATTTCAAAATTTCTAACTGTAATTATGATTATAATTATTTTAAAATTCAGAAGTTTCTTATTATTTTTAGTTTAAGTCATTAATTTAAATAGCATAGCTATTTCAAATTTTCTAATTGAAATTACAATTTGAATTATTTTAAAGAAGTTAGGACCAATTCATATTTTCATATGATATAAGATGTTTTAAACTATATAGCTTCAATTTTTTCTCATTCATTCCAAGTTGTAATCTAAATCATGTTGTTTGTGTAATCATGTGTTTAATGGTTTAGTTTCCAAAATGGTTAAAATATTATTTTAATAAATAATTAAATTTATTATTATATAATTAATCATAAAATTAAATATAATAATAAAAATATCATTATCTATTTTTCCTCTATTAAAAATAAAAATATGAAATATTAAGATAAGTCAATGTATTTATCAAGTAAAGCAATGAAATATTATCATATCATAATTTTTTTTGTGAGTTTACTTTTAAATTATCATCAAGTGAGTTTACTTTTAAATTCGATTTAGCTTTTATTTACTTTTATCATTTTGTGAGTTTACTTTTAAATTATCATCAAGTGTTAATTTTTATTTACTTTTTTATCTATTTTGTTCTTACTTAGATTTTGTGTGTTTCAATATTTTTGGTAGTGTAATACATGTTTCTGGTTTATAAATATAAAATAGATCAAGACAAATCCAAAGTTCTCATTCTTATTTATTGTATGGAACATTTGATATGTAATTATATTTTTATAATATTATAGTTTTATCTTTTTCTTTTGTGTTAGACCCGAAAAAATTCTAAAAAAAATAAAATGATTAAGAATATAAAGAATAATTTATTATGATGTTTAAAATATAATATATTTTTTTTAATATAATACATATATTATTAATAACTATTCGTCGTAACATTATGTTCGTATGTGCGGACAAGACACCTGGTAACTAAATATTTTGACCCAAAAAAAGAAAACTAAATATTTTATTTGTTGGTTTCAATTTATTTATTTTTGTTATTATATCTTTGGGGGTTTTTGGAGTAACACATCAGACGCGCCGTCGAGTCGAGAAGTAAAGCCCCAAACTGAACAAAACAAAGCAAAAGCAACCGTCGTCTGTCAGAGACAATCTCTCCGTCACTTCCCTTCCAAATGGCTTCTCTTCGCGATATGAACGACGACAATATCGCCGCTGAAGTCGCTAGTCTTCTTGCTCCGCTTCCAACTCTCCAACTTCAGGCAAAACCTCCCTCTCTCTATCTTTTATTTTTTTTTTCTCAAGACCAAAAAAGCTTCATAGCGACTGAGCTCGAATCTGATTTCTCTGTATATTTGTTTGTGTCCTATAATTATATGTACCACCAGGAGTATTTCAATCAGCTAATAAGCAGTAGAAGATGCAATGGCATCCAAGTAAAACACAACGGAACCTTCGGAAAAGGTCTTTCTTTTTCTCCTCATTCTCTCAAAAGCTCTCTGTTTTCGTTGAGTAACAGAATCTGTCTTCTTCCTTTGGTGAGTATAGGTGTCTATGCAAACTCAGAGTTTCAGGAAGATGAACTCATTCTCAAAGATGAGATTCTCGTCGGTATCCAACATTCATCCAACAAGGTCACCTGACTTGTCCGTTTTTTCTCAAATTTTTCTTCTTTTCTCAATTCACTTCACTTGTCTAAATCACTTTCCTCCACTCCAGGTGGACTGTTTGGTTTGCAGTTTTTGTTTCCGGTTCATCGGATCAATAGAGAAACAAATCGGGAGGAAGCTCTATTTCAAGAACATGGGTCTCTCTGGTTGTTGTGGTGGTGATTCATCTGAAAGCGAGGAAGATGAACGGGAGAAGTTCAATGAACGTGGTGCAGCAAGCAGCAGTTCGAATCATCATTCTATTCCACAAGGAGTTGTTAGTTCTCTCATGAACGGTGAAATGGCCTTGCCCCATACTGATAAGTTTCCTTTGCCTTCTCCTCTTTCCTGTCCCGGAGGATGTCAGGAGGCTTTTTACTGCAGGTTTGATGTCTTGGACTTTTCACAAGTGTCAGATTATGTCTGCTACTAATCTGTTGTTCCGATGTGACATAGTGGAGCATGCGCAGAGGCGGATTGGGAAAGTTCTCATTCTTTACTCTGCACTGGTGAGAGGTCTGAATCAGTATCTAGAGAGGCTCTTGGAGAGTTTATTAAACATTCTAATGGTAAATATCAAGTCTGTGCTGGTTATAAATAATCTCTTAGTTGAACGTGACTCTCTTTATTTATATCTTTCGTTTCTTAATTCTTCCAGAGACAAATGATATCTTTCTCCTGGCTGCAAAGGTATACATCAGTTGTTATTTCTTATAATATCTTTCATAAAGTGCCATGAAACTCTTAACAAGTATTAGCTTACTGTGATAGAGCTTATACAGTTTTTTTGACTGTTTCTTGTCTCTAGTATATATATAAAAGAAACTAACCAGCTCTGGATGATTGACTATCATGGCTAGGCGATTGCCTTTACCATTCTAAGGTACAGGAAACTTAAAGCAGAACATGTGAACAAACAAGCGAAGCAGAGTGTTTCAAAGCAATCACTACTCTTGGAGGCATGGAAACCAGTATCGATTGGATACAAAAGAAGGTATACATAGGCTGATATTTCCATGAGATAGTCTTGTCTTGGCAATTAATTAAACTACACGAATTGCTTGCTGTTACTATGTTTCTGTATGATGTCAAAAGAAAAAAACTATGTTTCTGTATGTGATCAAAATCACATAAGTGTTACTTATATTCATAGAAGAACACACTCCTCTTGTGATATGTTCACAAGTACAACTCTAATTCTTTGTTTTGTATTGGTAGGTGGTGGGACTGTATCGCGTTGCCAGATGATGTTGATCCGTCTGATGAAGGTGCCTTCAGAACGCAGATTAAGGATCTTGCATGCACGGTATGTGTTTCATTTCTATTTATTATATTGATTTGAATGATGAGTCTGCTTGTCATGTTTTATGTAGAGATCACAATATCAGTTTCATTAGCTCGAATACTTGACTGTTTTGCTATATACTTGTATGTCCAGTCTTTGGAGCTCCTGAAGACAGCCATATTTGACAAAGAATGTGAAGCTCGTATCCACTTTCATCAATTTGATAAACAATCTATATACCATCATTTCCCTTGTTTTGTAAATCTACTTGCATAGAGTCATTCCTTGACGCCAGAAAAGTATTCTCGCTTGAAATATATGGGAACATCATCGGCATGTTTGAGCTGAATAACCTGTAAGAGTCACCATCTTCCTTTCTCCGTTCTTACAGTAGGTATATATAACTCAGAGATTATACCCATCTGTTACAATCATTGGCAGAGACTTGGTGGTAGCATCACCAGTAGAGGACTATTTCTTGTATATCGATGACCTTCCAGACGCTGAAAAGGACGAAGCTGAGGAAATCACAAGACCGTTTCTAGATGCTCTTGGTGATGAGTATTCAGACTGTTGCCAAGGTTAGAAATGATGTGAACATTGTCAGCTTAAAAAAGAGAAGAGTTATGCCACTTGTTACCGCTGTTAGACATTGTTTCATTACATATTGTCAGGAACGGCGTTCTTCCCTCTGCAGAGCTGTATGAACCACTCATGTAGCCCCAATGCAAAAGCCTTCAAAAGAGAAGAGGTAACGTTCTTATATTTTTGTCCTCTTGGAATTGCAATGTCTCTACACTCTTAAGAGTTCCTATCAACAGTTTTGGACTGAAGTCAGATTCCTCCATGTGGAACTGTTTTTCTTGTGGTTTGGTTTTGCAGGACAGAGACGGACAAGCAGTTATTATTGCGTTAAGAGACATCAGCAAGAACGAAGAGGTACAATCATCTTGTCTTTCTCTCTTACCATTGTAATTGAATGGTTTTGTAAAAACAGTAACTTATTTATTTTTCATATGGAAACAGGTGACGATTTCATATATAGACGAGGAGCTTCCATACAAAGAGAGACAAGCATTACTTGCAGATTACGGTTTCACCTGCAAGTGCCCTAAATGTCTGGAAGATTCATCAACTGCCTAATTTCATGTTTTTGAGGTCATAAGAACATGAACCTTCCCAATTTTGCCTACTTAAAACCCTGATTAGGGGAATTTTCCCCGGTTTAAGGAACAAGCGTTTGTTTACTATATACACTTAAGTTTTATTTAAAACTAGTTTCCTTACACAAACTTCAGATCTCAGCTTGTTATTTTACATTTAAAGATCTTAGCTTGGTTCTTTTGGAGCACATAGACGAAAACACTTGTATGTAAACTCTCTATCCATAGAGTCATCTGCATGAGAAAGTAAGACTAGAGTAATGAATCTAATGATGTAGGAGTAAAAGACAAATGGAGAGGACCTCAGTACTCGTGTTGATTAAAGCTGATGTGGCAAGACAAGGCTGAAAACTCACAGTTTTAGAGGATTTTGCCGTTTCTATTCCTGATTTCAAGTTCAAGATACAGGAAAGGAAGTGAAATGGCTGCTCAAATGCTTATAACAGGAAGGAAAGAGAAGCAACAAAAGCAAAATAAGTATTTAAGACTCGGACGTTCAAGTGCATATTCTGAATTCTCTCATACAGGTTTGGAAAAATATAAAATGTGAGCAAGTTCATATGCGATTATATAAATGTTGTTATGCTGGGTATAATAGTCAGAGGTGGTGTGAAAGCGTTATACAACGCGGACTAATTTATAAACATTAGTTTCTCCAGTGTGTTCAGATTCTCTGCAGATTTCAGTAGGGTTTAACTTAGTGTGCACATGATTGATTTCCTTTTGAAAAATGTGATCCATTTAAGAACAAAGATCAAGGAAAGTTGGATGCATATTTTATAGGTTCTCTGATGTTGGGGAAAGCAGCTATTTCTTAGCTTACACACATGCGTATATGTAATTATTCAGTATTACGAGTATCCATTAAGACACTAATAGAAGAAAAAAAACTAAACAAGCCAGCAAGCAAAAGGAAGTCGATTATCTAAATCCTTGCTTTTTGTTGTCCCTTCTTTTCTTTACCCTTGACATAGGTTCTGATGGAAATGATCATATCAAGCACGACGATGATGGACACTTCATGACTCTTTTCAACAAGCTTAAGCGTCAAATAGTATGTACTAATCAGAATCAATGACACCATACAGAAAATGAACATTCACCAAGTAGGCCGATTATAGGTTAAAATATCCAAAAGGTAAGTTTCAATCAGGGGCATAATCTCAATTCCAATCAATATTTATCATAAAGTATTATAGATGAAATATTCAAGTATAGTTTGAATGTTCGTAGGCCATAACTTGTTCTACACTGAGATTATTCCATAAGTCAAGATAGGGGTATCGGGCAGAACTCTCTCAAAGATTTAAATTGAGAATCATATTCAACTAAATCCATATTTAGTAATACTTCCCATCATACATTTTCTGAGAAGAATAGCGTTTCATATTTGAAATTATCAAATTATATATCAAATCATTTATACCCGGACCCGTACCAGGCCTTCACCAAACTGAATACCAGCCGTATGAAATAATGTACGAGGCATTTCCAGGATCAAATAACATAGAAAGGTCAGATGATCAGGATATACCACAAATCAATATTGCGTCAATGCCATTATACCTAAAGGAACTGTTTTTATCCTTCAGAATTGGTAAAAGACGCCTCTTTTCATTCATATGTAATACATACTGGAGAAAACAAATAGGAAATATTGATGGCGAAAAAATCTGATTGATGATGCTCAGTGGAAGGAGAAGTCGTTTTATTAAGAGAGCTCACGGCAAAACATATTATGTTTTGTCCACTGCCCTTCATGCACCTCCGTGCGGTTTTATCATCATCGCATCAAAAACAAACAAATAAAATCTTTTCAAATTATTTAATAACAAATAGCCTCAGTGTGTGTAACAATTCAGATCATTGATTTAAAAACCTCACTGAAATCCGCTAAGATAATTATTTTTATCCTCATCGGCTATACTAGAAATTAAGAAGAATAAACTATATGATTGTTGTGGTGGGGAAGAACGTAAAGAGGGGATACTCAGACAGCCAAGGGTTGTTTCTTCAACTACCGGGTGAAGAGCCCAGATCTGAAACTCTAGTCCACGAAATATTCGTTTCATCACCATATCCCCCTTCTTCACACCAACCACTAAACCGAAAACAAATCAATAATTGCCCTCTAAAACAAACTGAATATCCTAATATTCATTGAAAAGCTAAGTAGAAAGAAGCGAAGCAAGCAGCTATGGTGTTTCTTTTCAATGTTGAAGACTAATCATATTTATACGACATAGGCGCGTTAGGGTTTTAATTACCGACTAGCAGCTACGCCTCTTTTAGGGGTTTGATTCCGAGACATCCCAATAGTTAAAATTCTAGCCCTTTAATATTAGGCCCAGTAGTAGTCCATATAGTTAGATTTTTGTCGTGAAATTGATCTCCTCTGGGCACCAATACTTTTGTGATGTGAAACCGATATCTAAACTATTAAAACAGAAGTACAAATAAGATTTTACTCTGAATTTTCTTTAATAATTACAAAGAAATGCCACTGGAATAAACCATTATTAATACCATTACCAAAACCGAATTCATTTAAGCTATTAACCACTCTTCATCTCTTCCCTTAACCAATTCTAATGCTTCATATATTTGGAAACAAACCACAAAATATAATGGCATCCTTCCAAAGCTTCTTTCGATTTCTTCTCTACCTTTACCAAAAATACATTACAAGTTGATGCTTTGTAATCTTGAGCCCCGTAAGTGATCAATCTTTGAAGGAAAAAAAATTTTTATACTCCTTTCTAGATTTTAAATTAAAGAACAAAATATTCTTATCAACCTTCTCAACCATTAAGCTTTGTCTCTGCAACCCCAAGTTTTATATAAAACAATCTGTTTAATAACACCCCAGTGGAAGAGAAGAAAACGATTTGTACCAGAGAGAGCTCAATGACCATCAACGTGCTATATAAAACAATCCGTTGAATATAGTTTTCAGAGTTCAAAAGATGTTTATACACAGTTTAATTGCTTATGTTTGATACACAGTTTAGTTGCTTCTGTTTTCAGAATATTGCGAGAACTAGAAAACAGTGTCTGGTTTCTTAAACCAGAATTACCAGACAATCATTTTGGTTTTGTTTTACTGTGTCCGATTATTAAACCGGTTTCATTATACCACCACTTTAATATGTACATATAAGTTTGAAACAATAAATCGAGATATATATGTAAAGTAGTTAACGAAATCTAAACTTAACAAACCAGTTGAAGAATACTTCCATTTCCAATTTATATGGCCACCAAGGCACCAACTGAATTTACAAGCTATGCATCTCTCAGTTATTAGCAAAAAAAGGAATATTCTCAGCTATCTATCTATTAATATAAAGTTGCCTTGCCATGGCTGCTCAGCCCTCCACATCACTTTGGAGATAGGGGCTTTTTGTGCCAGGTGTCCCGTCATTAATGTACTTCTACACTCTTTTGTCTACGTGAATTTGTTTTATGGGCCCGATTTTGTTTCTGAAACAATTACTGGGGTTTTAATGTTTTACAAACAGATCTATGACTTACTAGACATGTCTCTTAAGATATCTCTTCGACGTTTCAGATTATTTTTATTTTCTTAAACAGAGAAAGACGTTTCATATTTACCATTAATCTTCTTCTCATATATTTGATGATTTCTCTTCATTCTTCGCGAATCTCATAATAACTTGCCTTTCCAAAATTCTATTTGGAAACATCTTCCGCCTCCATGATTGGAAGGACTTTGTCTTTGATGATTTCTGTTTTAAAACCACGGTTGGAAGATCTACAGGCATTGCTTATTTTTTTTTCTCTGGGTTCTGTTCGGTTTCAGACATAAATAACTTACTCCTTGGATCTTTTTTGGGCCTGATGCGATTTAGATTTACCGGACAAGCCACTGAAGGATACGGTGAAGAAGAGGATGGAATCAGATTTATGAGTTCATGGAAATCTGACCGAAGATGCATTAGATTGAATCAATGATATTGTTTCCTACACCTGCCAAAGTCACGACTCCTGCGTAAGAATACTTGTCTTCTTAAAATATTATTCAAATTATGTTGTAGATATCCAATCGTTCGATCCAATGGTACTGTGCAGCATGTGAAACCAATTCAAGTCCTATGTATGGTATTTTTTTCTTATATATATGCTTTATCATTTGATTTTGAGTAAACCTAAATATTAGCTTGATCAGTTTGTATTTTTGACTGAGGGCCAACCAATCACTATATGCTCCCAAACCAAGTGATCGTGGGAAGATATTATACGTAAACTCTTTATGTTGAAATTCTATTCCCATTCTGGAAATCATTATGGTTTACACTCAATACAGATCTAAAACTCCAGTGTTTATTAGGAGATGCTTCTTTATATGGCTTGGGCCAGATAATTTAAATATGGTGAATAAGAAATTGCTGTAAAAAAATATAAATTTGAAATATGTAGATCTTTTGTCTCTTTTCCGATCTGAAAGGTATGGTTTTGTTTTTTCAGTCTACGATGGTGCATGGCTCTGTTCATGCGGCTCGACAGCTTCAGTTCAGAAAACGTCTGACAGAAGGCTCTATGTACGCTCTAACTGGCTTTGATGTGGCCCGCAGCAATCCTAAATATCGATTATCTGATGCGCACTTCCCTGAATTGAAGGCTTCTGCAAACAGAGTCTTTGTTTGGGAAGGCTGGAATTTCGAGAAAGGGAAAGGGAGTGAACGGATGGGCGTTGATATGGTTCTTATTGATGCGAAGGTAAACACAAATCTTTGTACATGTTCTTTAAGCATATTCTTTTACTAGGTATTTGTTGTATTCTCTTTCATGTATTCCTTTCAGAGGCGACACTAATCCAAGTGTCTTCATAAATTTTGAAGTAGATATTACAGATTTTGACCTCTACAACATTTTTTTCCTAACCAGCTTGCTTTTTTACTTCATTGATGCTTATCTTTCGCCTGTGATATGTGTGGCTCCTAATGTTCTTCCAGCAATTTTTTTCTTTTTTTTTTGTATTTTCCGTACAGAGGCAATATTAACTTTGCTCAGACACCAAACTACTTAGAAAGCCCATAAATCCTTCTCTTCCACAATCCAATGAACCAAAAGCTCTCCGAATAACCCCTGAAATCCATTCATGGCATCAAAAGATCTACAGGTATTGCTTCTCTTTCTATAAACATTTTAGTCTTCGGCCAGTATAATATAGTATTGATATTGATTCTTTCTCGCCTTGAAATTAAAAATAGTTTGTTCTTTTACACAGCATTTGTTCTTTTCTATGTTTCTGATACTCCACCTATATTATAGCATAAGAGAATCCCTAAAATTTGACGTTCCTAAAACTGATACCATGTAATTAAAAATACTTCTAATTTTGAAAGTGTTTGTGAAGTACTTTTAGGACTAATGATTAGTATGATTGGCTTTATAAATGTGTTATTGTATTTCCTGCAGATGATGTACTTCTCCATATCATTCAGACAATGAAACAAGTATATTGATCATGATAAAACTCTTTAGCTTCTATAAGAAAACACTAATGGTTGATTTTCAGTACATCCACTTGAATTTCACATGACCGATGAAACCAAGCTTAACTACAACTTAAGAAACCCGTTTTTGATATGCGGGCCAACTTATATCCCGATCTGCAGAGGACAAAAAGATGCATCATGCCCTAGCACCTCCCGGTTTCTACCAATCCAGGAAGAAAACATATGTGCTGTATGTGATATTGTTGTCATTGGCGTAGACGCATCTGGTTTGCTCTGCTCTCTGTTTCAAGGCCGGTGATCAATTCATATTGGTAACTTTGAGAGTCTTGTGTAGTTTTCTACCTCTATGGATGAGGTTAAGTAAAAGTGACTTAAAATATAGAAAAAATTGTTTTGCGAGAGTTATATGCATAATCTGCAATTTGTTAGTTGTGAATGATGTAGCTAGGATTATAATCTACCATTGGTAATAGATAATCTACCACCTTAACTAAACCTATTAACTCTATAATTTACTTTGAATATAAAAACAGAGTTCTGAAATGAAATCATTACGGTAGAGTAGAGGAAAATGCATACATATAAATAAATATACAGATATTGGCTTCCTCTTCATCTTTTTTAAAGTGTAACATATATAGATCGTATGTATATGACTATTGTATAACTATGGTAGACAGAGATTCAAAAGCTTGCATATAAGATAAATAGTCCCCACACAATTTTGCAGAAAAAAATAATTATCAAAAATTGAGGACCATGAATGTACTTACTTGACTTCAAGAATTCTAATTGTTTGCTTAAGATTCGGTTTATTTATTTTTGAGACAAAAAAAAGTAAGAATGTTTTAAGTCGACCGCTATCCCAATTAATTATAAAGTTTTGGAAAACATTTTAGAATGGAAAGATGGCAGAGAAGTCTCATGATTAGCACTGAGCATTCAGTGGTTCTCGAATCCAGTTTGATTTTCGATTCTAGAGGTTTGAAAATTTCGTCATTTGATCTTTTTGGTCCTCGATTCGGTTCAGGTAACAAAGTTAAGAATATGATAATATCCTAGATAATTACAATCCGTTTGGTTCCATTTTTTGGTTAATTCGGGTTAAAAGTAAAAAAAACGAGTGAGTTTTCAGATTATATATCAGATCTTTCGGATTTTCGGAATTTTTTTTAGATATATCATATAATTTTATATTTTCGGATAAACATTATTCTGGTAATTTGATTTTCGGGTATTTCAGATTATAAATAGCATTTCTAATTATTTGATTATTTTAAAACTAAATATAGTTGTTATTTATTATTATGTTATTTATTATTATATAAATTATATTTTAGGCCGGTCCAATTCTATTTCGATTTTCCCTCATTCGTTCTAGAAATATAGAATCGCTTGGACAATTTAGTAGGATCAAAATCCAAACTGAACCTCTTTTTTGGGTTTGGTTATGTTCTCCAGGTTCGGATAAATGTGCACATACTACTCATAATATATGTTCACTTTATTAGTTTTGTATTTCACTTCCGTTATGAACCAGTTGTTCTCTAATCATTGTTTAACATTTTAATATAGATGATACATACATAGTATCTAATGAAAAACCCAAATATCAAATTTATATAAGAACTAACATTTGAATTGATCAGTCGACTTTAAAACATAATTAATAATAGAAAAACCGGCGCGTAGCGCCGGAAAACCCCTAGTATCAACTAATTTACATATATATATGCCTACAATCTGGATCTTTTGCGTGATTGACTCTACAAAATCTAATTATTAAATACATAATTCATATTATTTTATGGATTGATACGCACGAGTATATATATATATATATATATATTCCTTCTATATCATTTTATATTTATAAAAATATCATAAATGAAATTAATCCAACCAATAAAAAAATACTCACTATTTTGTAATTGATCACAAAGTTCAAATAATATTAAATTTTACTTAGAATAATGAGAATATCAATTATTTAAAAAAAAATACTTACTTATTTGCAAACTGGTCACAAGATTTAACTTATTTAAAATTGAAGACAAAAAAAATTAATCTATTAATAATACATCTAATTCATGATTAGTACTCTATAAGTATCTAAATAAACTACATTGCCATTATTATTTTTCAAATTGAGATCATGTAGATTATATGCGAGCGCACAATTTTAAAGGCCAACAAGTAAAAAATGACCAAAATAAGTTTTATTAAAAGATACATATACACTTATAAACTTAGGATTAAGTAATGTAAACTTAGAATTTGGAGTTAATTGGTGTGGTTTTGGGGGTTTAAAAGTTTTAAGAAAATTAAAAAATTAAAATGAAAAATTAATATATAAGTTTTTAAAATAGTTTCAAAAAGCATTTTAAAATTTGAAAACGTATAATTGAAAAAAAAACTTTTTTATTAATTTATATATCATAAAACGATGGATAGAAAAATCTTTTATCTCTTTTAATCAATATTCTCTCAAATATCTTTAATCATTTTTTTTCTTTGAAGACACTTTTGATGATAAAAACATAAAAAAAAATCTGTCAAGAGAATTGACCTTTTAAATATTAGGGTTTAAGCACAATATAAAATTAGTAAAAAATACTAAATAATTAATGCACTAATGTATCAGTAATCACTTATTCGTGATACAAATACATTCAATATAATAATAATCAAACAATAGTCAAAGATTAGAATATATAATAACAAAAAAAATACTCGTGCGGGCGCACGGGTGAAGCTCTAGTTACTTTTGTGGCTAAATACATATGTCGTGACTTGTTTGTTTTACTGGTTTGAAAACAGAGGATTTAAAACGGACAAATAAGTTAACCAGAGCTTGACGTTGATTGCTTTGCAAAAGTTCATTTCTTCCATGATAGGGTTTGATAGCAGTAAAGTTTCATTGCAACAACAGTGGTCGATACTATCTTTTTACTATAGTTTGAAAGTTTGAAGAGTAGATGGGTTCATATATAGTACAAGCACCTTTTTAATGGTTACGAACAGAATTGAACACAGTGTGAAGATCTAACGTGGAATGGAACCAATAGCCACCTTACCTCTCTAACCATGAAAAGACTAGTGAAATTAACTTGTTGGAAGAACTATATATGAAAGTAAAATTCACCAAAAAAAAAATAGAAACAAACTCCAAGTCAAATACGAGTTTGAAAATTATTCACCAATGAATAAAAATACATTACATAAAAATTCTCATTGTTATCATTTTCTCATATTCTTATCCTCCTCTCTAGCTTTTGGAACAACACACCAAAATAGCAATAACAAAATGAAAATGGAGCTGATATTCATTCCTTCTCCGCCACTCGGTCATCTAATAGCCACCGTGGAGATGGCGGAGCGACTACTAGATGAAAACAACCGCCTCTCCATCACCGTGATCATCATATCTTTCGACTCAATAACCACCTCTATGATCGCCTCTCTCACTGCCGCATCCAATACCCGTCTCCCTTACGAAGTTATCACTGGAGAAAACCAACCCACCGAGCTAACGGCAGCTGATTCCCACGTCCAAAAACTGAAGCCACTAGTCAAAGACGCGGTTGCGAAACTCTTTGAACCGACTCGTCCTGACTCGCCTCGTCTCGCTGGCTTTGTGGTCGACATGTATTGCACGTGCATGATCGATGTGGCCGACCAACTCGGCGTTCCTAGTTACTTGTTTTACACATCCAACGCTGGATTTCTTGGCCTCTTGCTTCACATGCAGTTCATGTACGACTCTCCCGAGGAGAATGAGTATGACATGAGCGAGTTTGAAGACTCGGACGCCGATTTGGTGGTTCCTAGTTTGACTCGTCCCTACCCATTGAAATGTCTTCCTTACATATTCAAATCGAAGGAGTGGTTCTCGTTCTTTAGAACTCAAGCGAGAAGATTCAGAGAGACTAAGGGTATTTTAGTAAATACACTCGCTGAGCTTGAACCTCATGCGTTGAAACTTCTATCCAACGCTGATAGTGACACTCCTCCTGCCTACTCAGTGGGGCCAGTATTGCAGCTCAAAAACGACACTCGTGATTCCACAGAGATTTTGGAATGGCTCGATGAGCAACCGGCTAGTTCGGTAGTGTTCCTCTGCTTCGGGAGCATGGGAGGCTTCAGTGAGGAACAAGCGAGAGAAATCGCCACAGCGCTTGAGAGAAGCGGCCACCGGTTTCTCTGGTCTCTCCGCCGTGCATCTCCAAACGTTATAAAGGAACCTCCTCGTGAGTTCTCCAACTTGGAGGAGATTCACCCAGAAGGGTTTGTCGACCGGACCAAGGCAAGAGGGAAGGTGATTGGCTGGGCCCCGCAAGCGGCCGTGCTGGAGAAACCGGCGGTAGGAGGTTTCGTCTCTCACGGCGGGGAGAACTCGACGCTGGAGAGTCTGTGGTTCGGAGTTCCCACGGCCATCTGGCCGCTTTACGCAGAGCAGAAGTTCAACGCCTTCGAGATGGTGGAGGAGCTTGGATTATCGGTGGAGATCAGGAAGTACTGGCGGAGAGATCTTTTGCTGGGGAGGACGGAGATGGAACTCGTGACGGCCAAGGAAATTGAGAGAGGGATAAGGGTTCTGATGGAGCAGGGTAGTGGCGTGAGGAAGAGAGTGAAAGAGATACGAGAAATGCCATGTGGCTTTAATGGAGGGTGGATCGTCACGCACTGCTTTCCAAAAGTTTGTTCAAGACATAACGGATAATATCGCTTAGCTGTCAGAACACGACAGGTATTTTCAAGTTAGTGTGTTCTAAAATAGCATGGAATACTTTGTGGGTTTGTGGTGTAGAAGATGTGCCTCAAAATGTTAAGTTTGTGACTTGGGTTGCAAGATACAAGTAGTCTTGTAAAAAGAGGCACCAAAATATTTTTTTTTATTGTGAAGTTAGGGACTAATGTTAGGGACAATGTTAAAAAGTAGATTATTGGTAGGACATTTAGTGGTATTTTAGTAAATTAGAAAGGAAAACATATGCGCTTAAACAGCCTGAACAGTCTGTACAACAAACCGAACTCTTGTCAAGGTTCTGTAGTTAGAAAGGAAAACAAAAGAAGAAATTCAGATGAATTAGAAAAAAACACCTACACAGCATCTTTGTTATCCAAATGTATCAACCCAAATAATGCGCACAAAATAACTACTATCTTCTTGAGCATCAGGCATCTTCATCTGTGGTTTAGGAGATATACTACTCTGTGGACTAGAAGACCTTGCTTGTATATCAAGCTTGTAATAAAATGGCTTTAGCCGCATCAATAGCTTCCATGGGTGAGAGATCACCACTGGCACACGCATCACGCAGAACTAGGAAGATGACCTCTCGTGCTTTCTTTGCACCTGTAAAAAAACAGAGAACTTAGTTCAAGAATAAACTGAGGAGATTTCAACTTTTCAAGTTTCGAGACTTACAAAAAAAGAGGTTGCAAGTTGAACTTTACCTAAATAGTAGGTCTCAGGAGATGCATATCCATCAGTACTGAACATCACCTGCAAAATCTCTTATAGTTAGCTTTTATGTCACTCATGAACAACAACTATAATGCAAGATTAAACTTTTTTTTTCATAATGATTATGTTAGCATGCTGCATTTTTACCTTCTTTGTTAGGGCCAAGTCAAGAAGTTCCTTAACTGAAGACACCATACCGTGGACACTAAGCTTTGGAACCGCCAAGCCGAAATCAAGGTAAACCTTAAGAAACAAAACAAGAGTAAGCAAACGATATCTCATTATCTTATAGACGATTAAGTGTTCATGAAGCAAAACCTGAGGATAAACTGAAGACAGATATAATGCCAATCTTTTGTCCTCAAGAAAATTTCTAAGGTGAAGAGGACTGCCAACCGCAAATCCAAATCCCTGTCACCAAAACTGGTTCAAGCAGAAAAAAAAAGAAGATTCAGTTTTGTATAATAATGAAAAGTCAAATCTTTAATTACATCAAAGACACTCACTAAGTATATACATACCCTGGGTGAATCTGCACCATCGTCGGCGAACCAGCGTCTACACCATCGGAGAAGAAGAGCAGAGCGAAATCAATTGGAATCATCGCCGGAAGCACCGCTGGCGGAGTTCTGATCTTCTGCTGTTGTCAACGGAAACGGCGAAGCACATCCTCGTGGGAAGACTGAAAAGGCAAAGGCATAGCGGAAGGAGAAGGACGAGCAGGAGGAGCCTCGGACACCTCTCTCCACTTCTCAAGTTCTCAACCCTACTCCGCGCTTCCATTACCACGGTGTTCTTAAGAAACAAAACTTAGGTTCACCCCTAGCGTGAACCTCTAAATTCACCCACCAATAGAATTTAGTTATTCTATATTTGATATATTTCAAAAAATGAAATTAAATAATAAATTCATTTAATGAACTAAAATTATGTTTTTAGATAAATAAAAAAATAGTAGCAATTATAAAAAAAATATTTTTTTAATATTAATAAATCTGTCGGCAATACTAAACCCTAAACCCTAAATACTAAGCCCTAAACTCTAAATTCTAAATACTAAACCTTAAACCCTTAGAGAAAGTCTGAACCCTTGGGCAAATCATATACCCTAAAATGTTAATCCTAACCCTTAAACTCTTAATTCTAAACCATAATATGAATCCATAAATTCTAAACATGAAATCCTAAACCATAAACTCTTCGACAAATATTAAATTCTAAACCCTTAATCCTAAACCATAAACTATTTTCGAATTTGGATTTAAGGTTTGGTATTAGTGGTCATAATTTAGGNGGATTTAGGGTTTGGTATTAGTGGTCATAATTTAGGGGTTAGGATTTAGGATTTTGTTTATGATTTAGGGTTTAGTTTAAATTTAAAGGTTTAGGGTATATGATTTGTCCAAGGGTTCAGGCTTTCCCTAAGGGTTTAGGGTTTAGTATTTAGAATTTAGGGTTTAGAGTTTAGTATTTGCCGACGGCTTCATCAATATTAATTTTTTTATGATTGCTAATATTTTTTATTTATCTAAAAACATAATTTTATTTCATTAAATAAGTCTATTATTTAGTTTCCTTTTTTAAAATATATCAAATCTAAAATAACTAAATCCTATTGGTGGGTGAATTTAGAGGTTCACCTTAGGGGTGAATTTAGAGGTTCACCTTAGGGGTGAACCTAAGTTTTGTTCGTTCTTAAGGACTCATTGTCAAACTTCTTAATTAACATACGTATACTTAGTTTTCATTTAATTTTGATTTAAATTTTTGATTAAAAACATTAAGGACTTTGTTAAGAAGTCCCGATAATGATGCCCTTATATTTATATACATTCCGTTGCAACTATTGAAGAAATTTATTGGAAGTCGCATTTTAACTGAACCACAAACATGACATGTATTTTCAAGTCTGTGTGTTCTTTTTTTTTTTTTTGAACATCAAGTCTGTGTGTTCTAATTTCTAAAAGAACATGGAACACTTTGAGGTTTTGTGTTGTAAAAGGTTGTTCTCTAGACTTTAGTTTGCGACTTTCGGCTGCAAGATAAAATTAGTCTTGTAAGGAGACACCAAAGTATTAATCAGTTTCTAGTTACTGAAGATTTTAATATAATTTGCATTTTTATTGAATCACTGACAGATAATGGTCGGGTGCATAAACCCAAATCAAACAACATCAAAATCAAATTAACAACAGTTTTACACTCAGCAGTCAAAATACAACAACAATGAACAATAAAAGAAACAGAACATAACACCACTTTCCCGATCTGGCTAACTAACTTCCGGCAACAGAACAAACTCTCCTGATCACACCGGCTGAGCCGGTCTTCACTTTAACTCTCCCCATTTTCTCCATTGACTTAGCGAAAGCCTTGTAAAACTTCTCTTCAGAACCGTTGACCAAGTCGTTGATCATCTTTAACGTAGCTGAGTTTGTTGTCAAGGCAGAATCGGACTGAAAGAGACCTCTCCTCTTCAAGACTAGTCTGTAGTAGCTGAGATCAAAGCTTTTTCTGCTACCTGGATCCATCTCGATGATGGTGGTGTTGTCGTTGAGGCTCTTACATTTGTTGGCCTTTAGGTTAGCTGCGTACTCGCTGTCCAGAGCCGGATCTTGTTTGACTGTTGTCGAGAAGTTGTAGAGGCGAGTATTCATGGAAGAACAATGCGAGACACCGATCGTGTGAGCCCCTAAAACGAAAACAAACACAGGAACGTGTGAGCCCGGCCGTACCGAGACTACTTAGCTATTTGGTTATTTCCGGTTATTGAAACTTACCGGAGAGTAGGACAAGGTCTTTGAGATTGAGGCCTTGGTTAGCGAAACGCCGTTGTAACGTGGTGAAGTTACTAGTTGGCGCGGGAATGTTGTTCGTAGCCTCATTCGAATTTGAGATCCTACCGTCTCTTCTTCCGGTAGGAACACTCCACCAAGGACCTCCCTGTACAAAAAAAAATTATAGTTATAACTTCACGATTGTTTAACTTACAAAGTGAGGTACAATTTTTTTTTGAAGTGTTTACTTACGGTGGCAACAACTGCGTCTCTAGCGGTCAAAGCGATGATATCAGCGCAGGATACAGTCTTAGGACACTCTGCTTCAAGAATAGTCTTTATTCTCTCTACGAAACCGAATCCTCTAAGTGTTAGATTTGGTTGTGCATCTTTCTCTGCGTTCCCAGACGTTGAATTTATCAACACCGATCCATCACATCCCTTCATTATTGTTCAAAATCAATGTTAAAAATATTCAGTAATCTCAAATATTCTCCTCAATCTCAAATTTTAGTACTATCAAATTACCAATTTTTATATTTGATTTTCATCATTTTTGTTAAGCTATTCAACTTGATGTGTGTGGATATTTATTTATATATGTACATAGGAAAATACAAAACATACATAAAGAAATGAAACTAGATTGAATAAATACCCTGACGAAGCAATCATGGAAGTGCATTCTGATGAGAGGAGCTGCAAGAGAAGGACCATTATGGATATGCTTTTCAATATGATCCGAAATTATTTTCTCTGCTTTTGGACAGCTTTTGGCGTAGAAATTCATTTGAAGCTGAGCATCGGATGATACAAACATTCCCATAAGAAACATCGCTGCAAAGGCAGCCATGACATGTAATAGCTTCATCGTCTTTGTTGAGTAGCTTACTCGATCTTGTTTCTCAATACTCTATGGTTTTGTGTCACTGAAGAGAGACAAGGTATAGAGCAATAATGGAAGGTCTATTTATAATAGGAGATCATTATATGGTAATTAAAGTAAATAACTTGTTGCTCAAAAGAAAAGTAAATAACTTCTGTAAAGATGAACTAACCGACACAATTATGTAAAAGGCAAACTATAACATAATTTTATGTTTTATATAAATAAAATAAAAAGCTGAAATAAACAGAAAAAAAATACAAATACTCCATGTATATTTTTTTGACTTTTAAGTTTTAACTAAGTTGTTAACACATGTTGACAAAAAAAAACAAAACTAAGTGGTTAACATCGAAATATTATTCCATAAAAACAAAAGATTGAAAATCTGAAGTGATAACTATAATTTATCCCTTTATTTAAAATCTAGTTTTTTGGTAGACGGGAGAGAGATCTCAAAATAAATAAATTAAATTTTTATTTTACTTACAGACCTAAAGATATACAAGATGGTTTTTCTTTTTTTTTTCTGCCAACAATAGAGAGTTTATTTGTATAGGAAAGAATCAAAGAAATTAAAAAGATATGTCATCCATATGAGAGAGCGAGAGTCCATCATCCATATGTCAATCACGAGAAATATCAGGACTTATAAAATCAAAATCACATGCGAATAGTGTACTTATTATTATTAAAGAATACTATTGTATAACTTAGCATATTATTTCTTTTTCTTCAAAAATACAACAACTGCTTTTCACACGCACGATCAAGGTATCATATACATGATATAATTGTGTGTCGCTTTTGCGGTCCAGTGATATATATTGTTGAACAATCTTTGTTGAAAAACGGTAAAGTTGTTTAGGTCACTGTTCACACAATGACACAGCTGAAAATATTACCGATGTTTTAGGAAAAAAATTGTTATTCGACTTAATATGAGATCATCTGCAGTGGGTTGTTGAATCACAAAAGGAAGAGATAGACGATGATGTATAGTGTTCTCTTAATAGTATTTTCTATTTTCCTTTTTACCATAGTTGTTCATTTGTTTGTAACAAATTTTTGGAAATTAAATTATTATTATTTTATTTATGTCATTTTTCATAAGTAGATATTTTTTCATTTGATTTGGATATAAACAAAATAATTTTATATGATTTATTAGTAGCTTTCAATAAATTTTAGTTTTGTTTAAAAGTGGTTTAAATGAAACAAATATCAGTAATACTTTTTAGCACTTAAACTCCACTAATTTTCAATAAATAGATAATAATACATGATGTTAAATTTTTGTTAAACAAAACCATTATAACATATAAAGGTAAAGCTAATTTTGAATTATTAGGAAAAGAAAATAATGTGTAATATTAAAAATCTAAGAGGTTAGATGTTGAATTTGTAAACAGATGAATTTGTTTACAGATGAATTTGTAAAAAGATGAATTTATAAATATAGTCTAAACAGCACTTTATATTCGAAAACCTTGGAAATATTAAAAGCCAGATGAATTTACAATTAACTACAAAGGAAACACTGCTAAAAAAAATAGAATATACTAAGACAAAGGAAAAGTAGTACATAAAATAAAGCAGAATATGCATAGTTTTAAATCATAATGGTTTTTTAAATGATTTTAATAAATTGCAAAGATTTAAATGATTTTTGTTAAACCACCTTAGAATATCACATATTATTATGAGATTTGGATTTTAATATTTTTAACTAAGAAATTTCACCCAAACATCATAAATCACCTGAAAACCTTAAACCTTCACAACTTAAAATATTTTCAATAACATTAGATTTCAGAGTACTTTATGAAACGTCAAGTTTAATAACAGTAGATTTTAATTGAGTTTTTAAAATTGATGTTTGAATAACACTGGATTTGTCACTTTAATACAAATCACCATAAACTCTTAGTTGAATACATTCCCGAAAAGTGTTACTGATACTATTTTAATATGTTAACTAGATTTTTTTCTGCGCTTCAAAAACACAGAGTTTTCCGGTTAATAATAATGTTTGGAAATTACAAAATTAAAAATTTTATCATATTGAAAAATGAATGATTTATTTTTTAAAACTATATAATTTATTCGAGGTGTTGTATTTACGATTTTATGTTACAAATCATCTTTATATTTTATAAAAAAAAATATTTGTTGAACTAGTGAGACATAAGATTTACTTGGCAGATTTTGGACTAATTTAATAGTATGAATTTGTAAGATTTTTAATAGTTTTAGAAATTTTTTCATACCCGACCTAGATCTGCGGTCGACCGGTAATATTGTGTGACTCGAATATAATCCAAATTTTATTTAGTTAAAATCCAATATGTAAAAAAAGATAAAACTCGATAAAAGTCTATAAACTCATCATTAACATGTGATTTCTTACTGATTGACTCGATAAAACCTCATATGAATCTAATTATATTTTTTAAAAAGATCCAAACTTTTGATATACTTTTTAATAGTACATGAATATGAATAAACTATTTGATTTGTGATTCTTTATTTTTTGATAAAAAGTTTACTCTATCATTAACAAAACTGGTAACAGAAAAAAACATTTTTTCTATTTAATATTATTTCATTATATCAGTGACAATCTACTATTAAATTGACTAAATTATTTTATTTTTATGTTAATTTTAATTTTATAATAAATATTATTTACTTATCTATTACCTTTTAGCCAAAGTCCTAATTTGGTAAAAAACATTAAGGAATTTATTTTTCATGGCAAGTGTGATATTATTTTTGAAATGTTTTTTTTACAATGGTGCGAAGTTTATAATAGGTGTTATACTATATTAATATATATATGTATAATTTAATTATCACGGGTATATATTTTAGAATTAGTATTTACGGGTGTATATTTTTGAACTGAAATAAGTTAACCAAATGTAGAATTAGTATTTACGGGTTATATTTGAATCTTATCACTAAAGTCGGTTGAATGAATATCTTGTTATAGTAAACCAAATGTATAACCGTTTTGGATTGAATATTGGTTTAATCTATGTTTAATCTATTTTTATGTCCACAGTTTGACTCTAGTGAACCAAAATAATATAATTTATAATTCATTTGTTCTTGGCATTACCACAATCAAGTGTGGCTTTGTTGTCAATTTTGGGTTAAACCCCGACCACTTTAATTAGTAACCAAAGGTATTACCGGGTCGAATGCTGGTTTAGTTACACTCTCAGAAGAATTATTTTAACCAACAACCACATGCTATAATTATGTTAACCAACGGTTTCAAATATCGGACGATAGAAGATATGACAAAATATTTTTCTTTTAGTAGAATAAATGAAAGGATCCAAACAATCTTGTTTAGGTAGATTTATTAAAATTTATTTTGTTTAATAGTAGAAACAAGCTAGTTACAAATAAATTGAGTTTTTTCTCATTTATGGTTTCATGCACTATGAGCATAAATAAATATTTAAAATAATTTTATATTTAATATAAAGTGAAAATTTGGCTATCTATATTTATATATTTAAAACTATAGTTCCAAAAATACTTTATAAGAAAAAAATATTTCATATTTCATCAATGAAATTTATTTATCTCAATAAAACAATAATCATCATACAATAACTATTCTAAAAAAAACTATTCTATAACATTTAAATCCAAATAACTTAACTCAATTAAAAATTGAATTAATCACCTTTATACATGTGGTTCCAAGTATAAATTAAATGTTCATAAAATTTTAATCAATACTATCATAAATTATTTGGTAATATATTTTTTAATGACATTCGATGAATATATACATACATATATAT
>OVBX01001227.1:0-27840 GCA_900406325.1 Erucastrum elatum | reverse complement strand
ATATATATATATATATATATATTGTGGTTTCTTACAAAATAACATTCATTTGGTTTAACTGGTATTACCAAATTCAAACCACGTTCTCTATTTCGGTTTTAATTGGTTCTGTTTACCAGATTGAACACTCATAGTTTTAGCTTTTATCAATTGACATTATGTAGAGTGGTGCAAATCTCTCATATAATATTTAAGTCCCTTACAAAATTTTAATGTGAGATATTTTTTCCAACATCTTTCTTCAAAATAATGGTGCGTATAGCCATTAACCTCACATAATTCACCATACCTTTTCTGAGGTATTATTTTATTTTCTATCAATCTCGATGGATCTAAGCTTTCTATAGACCATCAACTAATGAGATGATCGGACCATTTTACAAACTTGATTAATAGATTAAAGTGTAAGCCAGTTCTAACACTATGATAAGTTTTAAAGACTTCCAACCTAAAACTAATTGATAGTAAGTGGAATGACACAAATCTCTTATATATTATTCAAACCTTTTACATATTTCCAATATAAAATTCTCTTCAACAAGTTTAATTAAAATCCGAATGAGATGACTTACGAGTTTTGTTGCTATTGCGGGACGAGGATTGCTGTTGTTATGTGGTGTGACTAGTGCAAGCTCCCAATCATATTTCCAGCTTCTGTTGAGCTAATACTATTAGATGGGCCTGAAGTTTCATGTCCCGCAGAGAAAATGTTTTTTTTCAATTTTGATATCTTCCTACAATGGAATGTATGAGAAAGTTTAGATTTTTACTATGTTTTTTTTAAACGACAAACGGTCATTCATACTATGTTTTTTTACCTGGTGCATACTATTAGATGCGGCTTGCGGGTTTATTTCATTTAGACCCTGGTAGTCACTGGTGGGCCGTATGGTAGTCACTAGTCCATTGTTCTCGTTTTCATAGATCTTTGACTCTTTGTGGTCTTTCACTCATAAGGCCATAAGAACAGCCGAATGCACATGCAGAAGATCGTTCGTCCTCCAGTAGATAAACACTTACAGTACGTTAATCAACTAATCTTTTTGTCACACACACTCAATTAGTACACAAACCCATAAAACAAGAACTATATTATTTCATCCTAAATAAATCTTATCTGTGAATCTGTGATCATGAACGGATGAGTCACTTATGAGTCACCTGCTTAATGTCAAATGGCTTGTTATCTTGACTTAAACAAAAATGGGATGTAATCAGTTTCTTTTGGGAAATAAGAAACAAAACTCCACACGATTGCTATAGACATTATATAAACGCAAAAGAAGTCTTCGTGATGGACAAACAAAACGAAGGGAGAAGAAGCGAAAAAGATAAGTTCGAAAAAAATGAAAAACGAAAAATGAAAAAGATATACTATTTTTTTTTTGTAAAGAGAGAATCCAAAACACAAACTTTTTAGTATAGAGAGTCCATGCTCCAGGTGGGGCTCTGAGCTCCATTATAAGCTCCTATTCCTGATTCTATTTTCAACCTCAACACCTCTTGTTCTTCTTCATCCGCCTGTTAAATAAAATACATTTTTTATTAATTATATCATCAATGCCTTAAAATGACATTACAATTTGAAAACTGAAATGAAGACATGAGCAGAACTGGCGCTGAAAAACTCTCACAAAACACCTATTTTAAGTGCCAAACTTTGTAAGAGCATTATAAAGATTTAGCCATCTAAATACATAGAACCGGACCTACAATAGTAATGTAAGAGACAGGTCTCACCAAAGATAAAGCCAACTTTGTAAAAAAATATGATTTGACATAATTCTCATAATCTTATTATTTTCTTGGAATCGTTTCTTTGATCATCAATAAACATACTTTTTCAAATAACCACGTGTATAATTCCAATGCGTGTCAAATTCGATAATTCTCAAAACAAGAAAAAAAAACTTTGTCAAAAAGAAGAAGATAAGGCCACCACGTATTATTAGTAATTACGATCAATACTTTTGACTCTTAATTTATTTATTTCTCTACGAAACATTTGGTGGAATCAGCTATACTTTTATTATTCCTTTTATTAACTCCAGACAATATGTGACATATTTGGTAGAATTAACTGGCGTATATTTTACTCTCTCTGTATCATTATAAATGGTATTTAGAAGATTTTTTTTGTCTTAAAATAGTTGATGTTCTCATTGTTCTAGGTAAAATTTAATGTCATTTGAATTTTATGATCAATTGCAAAATATTTAGCATTTTTTCATTGGTTGAATTAGTTTTTATTTAATAATATTTTTATGTAAATAAGATAAATTGTATTAAAGTTTGTGTTTTTTAATTCATATATATAAAACTTTAAAAACCAATTAAAATGATACAGATGAGTATCATTTACATTGCACTGCTATTTAATCCGCAACATTCATTACAAAGCAATTAGATTCTGCTTACGACATGGAGTAGATAATATTATTTTCTTTTTAATTACCAAATGGACCAACCAATTAGTGTGGGACCAAAATTTCTTTAAAAGGATACACTCCAATAAATATTTGGTCCACACTGTAAGCTTCCGATATGGAATCCATTTATGTTATTGTGGAAACTAGTACTATAGCAACACCATTTGTGTTTCAAAAAAAAACATTTAAAAAAAATCAACGGTCAAAAATTTTAATATAATTTTTACAACTGACGCTTTTAAGTAGAAATAGGAATATACAATATTAATTAGATCTCAATATCATGCAATTTAGTTGATGACCAAAATTAGGCAATAGGGCCACTCGGTTAAGTGGCCAACAAAAATAAATGTATTGACTACCAGACGACCAAACCCAAAAAGAATTAAGCTAACCCGAATATCTTTCTCCTAATTTAATCATTAGTTTACTCAGATAAGATCTTACTTTAAATCAACCAGAAAGGTCTATGTCGTCTAAATCAGTATCAAATCAAGAAATCTTACATTATGGAAAAGTATTTATATTTCTTTTCTCCAGTAAACAAACAAAGTAATAACACAATGGATCATTGCGAGCGACACCAACAAGACATTTAGTGTTAAAATAATTTGGCACGAGCAACTAAACCACACAAAATACTTCAAGAAAAACCGGATGAGAGTATTTTTAAAAATAATGAAGAATCTTTTGAGAAACAACAGGAACTACTAGTATGGTGCGATTTACATGATTAGCATTAGATGATGGAGACTTTAAGAAAGATAGCTAAAGTAATAATGTACTACTATTTGATTGCTTCCTTTTACTCTTTTTTCTTTGAAAAGATTACTATCCACTACTTGACTAATTTTAATCATTGCTTCTTAATATTAATTAACTAATTACTGACCTCAATGAAGAGAGTGTTGAAGATCATGCCGGAGAAAGAGTTGAGATTGGAAGTGATGATTTTGAGATTCAATGACTCAAGAACTTCACACAGTTTAATCATTGTATCTGTCGTCTTATTACATGTTACATTCACCACCATTGTCCTCTCTCCCATGAATGTTACTTTCAACTTCAATCACCCAAAATCCCCACACTATTTTTAGTAAAACCGTTTCTTAAATTTGTGAATTCAAGGTGTAACCATTGGAACCAAGAAACTTACTTCAATAACTTCGATGAGAGAACGGGAAGAACCAGAATCAAGCTGCTTCATCCTCTTGGATGTGACAGGAACCAGTAAATCACGATCAAAATCTTTACCGAAACTCAGGCTACTCTTTGGTGTGAATTCAAGTTCTCTGATCTCAGCTTCAAGCTTCGTTTCTTCATATTGTAACCCTTGTATGTAACTAATAGCATCTTTGATTATTGATGCTTTATCCATCTACCATAAAATAAAAATAAAATCCAATAATAATAAGCATGGATCTCGGAACTAGATGGCAAAGAGTTTTAAGTTGCGAACCTTAGTGATATTTGGAACAACTGCTCGAAGAGCAAAGAGCCTCTGGTTAAGCTTTTGCCTTCTGTTTCTCTCCAACACAATATTCTTTGAAGCCGGCGAAGAAGCCGCACCGTCAGGCGAACTCGAATCATACGATCCAGATATAGCTTCCTCCAACGGCCAGCTTTATTATTAATAAAAAAAACTATCAAGAACTGATTCAAAGAACGTAAGTAAGCAAGAAAAGAAGCAAGAACCTATCGTATTCAAACTCTTCGTTCTGGAGGAAGGAGCTAGGTTCCCAGTAATTGTTGAATTCTTGGTTGATATCGTCCATTTTCCGACAGATATCTTAACTGTATGATCGTTTAAGTGGTGTATCTTGTCTCTCTCTCGACCTGTTAGCTTTATATAGAGAAAGGCCAATGAGAGAATGAGGTGAGGATGAGACAGACCAAAGTTTCGGAAGACAACAACTTAGATTTCCAGTTACTATATACATATAGTACCCACCCGCGGCGTTGTATCTTGCTGAAAAATAAAATAAAAATATAATGTTAATTTTACAGTAACTGGCTAATAAAAATCTAGATATTTTAATATTATAATATATATTTAAAGAAAACAAATAAAGACTTAGTCTAAGGTTATAGAGGGCTTGACCAAAAAAATGCTATAGAGGGTATTTAGGATGATATTCGACACGAGGACTTTATTCTTCATAGTCTTAGCTTAACTATACTGTACCCGGTGTCAATATCTACAATGTGAGCACCCCAAAAAATCTACTTAAAAATCTTAAGATAATAACTTTAAAATATGATCAGAAAAAAAAAGGAAAAATAAGTGCAGAAACAAACTATTTTAAGACAAGCTGGTAACAAAATAAGAAGATGCTGAAACCAACAAATAGCAAAAAAAAACCCAAAAATAAGAAAATGGTTTTTAGTTTTTTACCAATAAATTTTTAAATGATTATTAAAAAATAGGTAATAAAAATTAAGAAATCATATTTTTAAAAGTATCAAAATAATTTTATTCGTAATCAACAAAATGAATTTTGTAGTCAAATGGATCACACGGAAAGAGCCATAGTCAAAGAATATCAAACAAACTCGGTGTTTCATTTCACATATGTTTCGGCAGGAATGGTCCCTAACGAGAGATGATGTCAAAAATGATCTCATTTTGTGACCATCTGAAAAACGTTTTAACGACCAACAGACACAGATGTATCCACAGCAATGCATGACATTAGGTATACACCCAGCCTAAAGGCAAAAGACTCAAATAATTTCTCACACTAAACATNGGGGGGGGGGGGGGGGGGTAATCATGAAATAAGGAAATAAATACATTTATTTCCTCGTCCCTCGGTCAGTTGAGCATTGTGTAGGAAGCTTCCTGGTCCTCTTATCTTGCTCAAGTCTCCATAGTCGCTTCCCATAAGACTTGTTCGTCTACCTTGCTCAAGTTTTCATCGTCGAGACGTTTTCACCTCTTGACACGTTTAACTCCTGTCCATGTGTCTCGTCCTTTCCCAAGCTAATTAGCGTCTATCAATATTGCTCATGTCTTAGTATGGTCTTCCATAAATATGTATCCAAATCCTTCGCCATGATGATTTTTCCTCATTATGTTTAACTTTTGGGTTGAGACATGTGCACGTGCCACCGTAACAAAACCATACATCTTTTAGATTTAACAAAACCATACCCTTCGTCCGTATGTAATAAAAATTTCGCTCGAAATCCAAACAAAGTGGATGATTCCAAAATATTTCAAACACATTTTCTTTTTGCCAAATTTAAAACGCATTAATATTACACAAGAACAAAGAAGAACAAATTAAACCAGTCAAAACCCTCCCACATTAGTAACGGAAACTTTACATTCAAAGGATCTAAAGAAAAAAAAAAACTAAAGACCAAAAGATCTACTTCAATTTGGAAACTTGGACTTCGTTCAAAAGACATGTACCCTGTCCACCAACCTCACACTTGATAGGCTTGAACATTACCTGATATGTGAATCCAATTGTAAAAATCCAAACGAAATCCGAACCGAAGTAGAAAAACATTTATCAGATTTTGTATTGAACAGATTCAGATACATGAATCCGATCGGGTATATCCGAAACTCAAGCACTACCAAAAGTCATCCTAACATATCTAAATCTTAACCTAAACCCAAACATATATATATATATATATATATATATATATATATATATATCTCATCATCCCTTCATTGTAGCTAAACTTATTTAGTCGGATGATATTTCTGATATTCACGATGTTAAAATCAATCCAATATATATCATTCAAATTAATTAACTGGACACCACAAAGAGTTTATTCTCTTTGACCTCTTCTCCATCAACGACGAGGAAGAAGAAATCACAGATGATTTTTTAAACATTTTTTTTGTTTATGTTTGGGTTAAGCGATTCATAATCACTAATACATAAATATATTTGGTTTGTTTTATAATATAAAATGCAATAACTAGATAATGCAATAACTAGATGATGGCTCCGCACACTTATGCGAACTAATATATATCAAACTAATTTAGATTTTAATATTTCAATTTAATTTATTTAATTAGTTTCAAATATTAAATTAATAAAAATATATGATTTATCTTTTTATTATAACACAACATAGATATAGTTTGGTACTTACAAGATATTTAAGTTATTCTATCATCAACCACACATGTAAGAAATATCATTAACATAATAACTTAATAAAATTTTGTTAATATCGATAGGTAACATAAAATATAAAACAATAAAAACCTATGAAATCAATCATCCCTTTATCAAAACATTAATTGCATTTTTATGAATTTCTTTTATCGGAGTTTATACTGACAACTAATAACAAAATTTACAATAATTAAAAAACATACTTCTATTTAACTAAAATTATATAAACTTAAAGTAATAAATTGATATATGTCTAGTGAAAGCTGGATTTGTTTTAATTTTTAACGAAAAAATATATATTCTCTGGATTCATATTTTTGATTAATACGATAATTCAGTGATATAAAAGAGAAGCAAACTTCCTTTTAAAACAACTAATAAAAATATATTTATTTAATATTACTAAAATAAATATAAGATGAACAAAACTACAATAGTAATTATCATAAGTGTAATAAAAATATTTATTAAATAATCCCTAAAAATGTCTGAAGACTAACAATTCAAAAAGTTATTTATTACAAATAATGAGTCCACCTAAATCCTAGAATATGGCAAATAAGTTTGTAAGAATAATAAATCATGAAAATAAGAAAATAACTTAAAATCATGGAGTGTATGACAACTAAGCAACTATAAAATTACCACATAAAACTATTAAAAATATGACAAGTAAATAAAATTACCAACTAAAATTATTAAGAATATGTTAATTAATATATAACTTAAATTATGGAAAATATGACAAATAAACGAAACTAAAATTATTAAAAAATAAAAATAAGTAAATTACTTAAAATTATGAAAATATGATAAATAAAAAATAAAAAATGATAAATAAGCGAAATCACCTAAAAATATGGAAAATATAAGAAATAATCAATACACAATGACAAATAAATAAAATTAGCTAAAATTATGAAGAACATGAAACGTAAGCAAAATGGCAAATAAGTTTGTAAGAATAACAAAACATGGAAAATAAGCAAAATAACCTAAAATCATGGAGTGTATGACAAGTAAACAAATCTAAAATTACCAACTAAAATTATTAAAAATATGAAAATAAATAAATAACCTAAATTATGGAAAATATGATAAATAAGCCACACTAAATTTTTAAAAATTAAAAATTATGTGAGTTACTTAATAATTATGGAAAATATAACAGATAAAACTAAACAATGAAAAATAAGTAAAATTACCTAAAATATAGAAAATGTAATCAATAAACAATGACAAATAAATAAAATTAGCTAAAATTATGGAGAATGTGAAAAATAAGTAAAATCACTTCATAAATAATATGACGATGATTATGTAACTTTGTGAAAGATCCGAAGTACAATAACCTGAATCTGACCTAAAGTGAATAGTTATCCAAAAGGGATTTTATATATTTTTATAGAAATACCCAAAAACTTAAAATACCTGATCCGAACGCCTTCCCTACACCACCATATCGTGTGTTGTTGTCAACTATACCCCCAATCGTGTATCCTTAGTAAATAAGAATGTGTACAATGTTGTCATTATTCGGTTGGTGTATTTGACTTTCATTTCTTTTTACTTTTCATTCAGTTTCTTATTTTGAATTGTGTTGAGGTAAAACACTATAGATATAATATATTCTTTAAAAGTTTATAACATTTATCTATAAACTATGATTATAAAATATAAATATGAAAACAGATTCTTAATTATAAAAATAAATATCACACATGTATATAACAAAAGTCATAAAACTATAATAATATTTATATACACCAATTTAACATAATTAGCCTTAATTTTAATAGCTTTTTACGTACTTGAGAATTAATAAAATAAAAAGATAAAAATTATTCATTTTTACTTATTCTGAACCAACCGAATTCTATTTTTAAACTTTTACTTATTAGTAAAACGATGAATGCAAATTAAGCTTTTGATATGGTTTTCTATGGGATAGTGGTATCTGATGGCTATCTATCATCGTATATATGAATTTTGGCACCACCGTCCTAACTCCTACGAGGCTTAGTTGCCATCGTTTTGATAACACCATCATGGCCACATATTTCGCAGGCAGTGAGACACGATCTTAACAATACCCTTTTAAAGAAGCAAGTTATATAATATATCCACAACTCGATGACCATACAGCACACTAGGAAACGAATTATGTGTTCCAGGCCTGTTCCAACGATCCAAAGACATTCGATATTGGATTGGACATTGGTTGAGAAACAGTGAGCAAGCCCATAATTTTTTATTGGGCGAAAACCGACTCGAGTCCTGAAAGCCGTCATACTCATACATCGTCCGTATGACCGTATAATACATGAGTATGTTTCGTTATTGGTCACAAAATTTAATTTTGAAGTAATAATTTGCTATTGTTTGTCGTTTAGCGAAGACTTTAAGTGTACAAAACCCTAGAACAGAACACGAGAGCATCTATACTAGGCTTACTAGCCATGTGTTGATTTATGTCCTTGACCATTGTCCATTATGTGATTTTTACTTGTCGACATTATGAGTTCGTACTTCGTCAATAATTCCAAATGGTAAGAGATAGTGGGGACGGAAATCAATGTGAGAGCAACTTTATATTTTGTGAGATATTGAGAGAAGATAGAATATTAGAAAAGTCACTATAAATTTAATTTCATAAGAGTTAAACCTAAAATGTATAGTTTACGCCAAACAAATATGCATTCTCTTTAGGGTAAACAATTGTTAGCACACGAGGTACTTTTTTCTAATGTTGTATGTCGCATGAGATCATTTTCTTAAAGTTCCTTTAGTTTAAAATGGTATAAATTGTTTGAATCAATACGTATTTTAACATCTTTTTAAAAAGGATCATATGATACATTTCTTTTGATGAAGATTTTCCATAAGATCATGAAAATACACGTAATATAGGACAAACAAATAGCATCAACCAGAAAATTGTAAACTTTTGAAAAAAGTAACGATCTACGTTTTCTTAAGCCAAAAAGAAGAAAAAAAATGACTATCTCAGCAAAGAAAACTTCTGGTGTGTTGTAAATCCTTGGGTCAGAGATTCTTCTGGCTTGTAAATACAAGAAGAGAGGGGTACGTTACTAAAACTTATGGCGAATGCGACAATAGAATTTTGAGCCGTCGATTTCCATGTTGAGTTCTCGATATCCAGTGTAAAGATTCCAATCTAACGTTCATGATCCATTTTCTTCGAACTTACCTTACCAAAAGTTTCTTTGGCAAGCGTTTTCTTAGCACACGCACCACTTGTAAGTTGTAACAGTCACTTTACATATTCTATAATTAGTTGGCATAGAGCGCCAAGTAAGGCCAATTTTTAGTGTCTGATGCAACGCCAAAGCCATGCATTATTTCATATAACATTTTAAGACCAATTTACCAAAAAAGCATTTTTAAGACCTACATCGTATATATTTTTGATGTTTCTGTAATAAATACTAGAGAGAGAGAGATATAATGTAATAGATTTACACTGAAGAGAACCGCAAAATAACATAAAGGACAATAGATGGAAGTTAAAGTGAGATATGGTGATAAACTGATAATGTGAAAGAAGATTGATGGGGAAAATTGGAGTTGCCACTTGCCAGTCATCGCCATGTACAATTGTGATGGTATGAGAAGATGTTTGAATATTTCAACGAAATATAACCATTGTCGCAACGTCGGAACTACTCTTGAATGTTTTCTCCAGCCATTATTGTCTAACATATACACACAAAAAAAAAATCGTAGTTCACTGTACTCTATGTGAAAAGTTACAATTAATAGGCGATGAAATCGAAGTAAAGCTAACAGAGAACATTGTCATCTTGTAAACTTGTGGGGTTGTAGACATCAACATGCATTACTACTTTCTAACCTCTATAACGTAATTGTCTTATCGCATTACTAACACATGAGCCCCGACCATTAACGTAATCATACTTTTTGTTTGCTCTTAGATGTACAATTTTAGCTTGCAAAGTTTGATCCCTTTGATTTTACTTGTACATTCAATCCAACACGCACGGGTGGTTCCCACGTTTAAATGATTGCAACAACAGTTAGCAAATTTTCCAAAAACAAAAAAAAAAAACAAAATATAAACTGAACCAAAATCCGAAAATTTATAGTTAATATATATATGACCGAATTATCTTTCCAAAGTTATTTTTCTTCTTTAACCAACTTTCAACACTAGGTTTTAAAACGTATTAGTTGACAAAAAAAAGTATTAAGAAGAAAAGGAACAGAGCTTTTGTGATGTATATGTTGTACCTTCCTTGAGAAGAAAAACTGAATTATGTAACAAGAATATAAAGCATTTCGCAGTATATTATTCTCAGATTATTTATTACTTTGCTTTGAATATAAATGACCAAATATGACATGTAATTGGGTCAGCAAATATCATCTTATATAACAGTAAATATATACATATATATACCCAAAAAAAAGAGAGTGAATAAAGTAATAATAAAACGGCTAAAAAAGCAAATCCGTTTTCTCCTCTTTTCTCTATAAAGTCTCCATTCATATCCCATATGAGACGCTGAAGAAAACTTCAAAACATATATTTTCAAAAAAAAAGCCTCCGTAAGAAGTTTCTCAGAAACAGTGAGAAGAAGAAAAAAAAACCTATAAATCTTCCCAGAAAAAAAAAAACAAAAAGAGAGAAGCATCAGATCTGAGAAAAAATGTGTCTGGTGTGTTTATGCGATGATGAAGAGACAGAGTTAGGGAGACAACAAGCACCTGGGTCATGTCCTTACTGTGGAGGTAAAGTGCAAATGCTTGATGTCGAAAGAAAATGGATGTTTTGTTTCGTTCCTCTCTGTTTCAAGATCAAGAGGAAGTATTTGTGTTCTTCTTGCGATCGTCGTCTCGTTTTGTATCACTAAATAATATAATATTGTTATAATTAAAGTAGATTAATTGGCGTTTTAATCAAGGGAAATAATTTTAGTCGGTGGCTTTGGTACGTTTTAGTATTATATATCTGTGTCGTGAAAGATCAACATTGATCTTTTAGAAGTTAGAACTTAGAAGTCTCTCGATATGATGTACTTTCTCTTTTGTCTGCAGTATCTTCTTAAGTCGGTCCAAAATTAATATTATATGTAATGGTCTTTTAAATGTAATGATGAATCTCTAGTTTGGTATACTTAGTCCTGGCGATTTCCTGTTCCGTATCATTACAATTTACAATAGCATGTTCGAACCGTCAGTGTATATGATCTCCAGTACTCCCTACAATCTTGCCATCCATTTCGTTTGTGTAATTATATTTATATAAATATCAATTAATTTTGCATGCAAGCACGGGTGTCAAATCGGCCTGATCTCGGTTCGATAAGGTTTTTGGACGTCTCAGGTTGTTTTTATCGCATGAAAAGTACAAATCACGATGAGAGAAAACAAGAAATGTGTCGAAAAAGTTGAACCCGAGTTTATCAAATGGTGCCGGTGGTGACTACCTCATTACGTTAATAACGCCATTGCTTCAAACACTTTACCATTTCGCACATTAAAATGCTTGATGCACATTTATAGCATTAAAATTTTCTAACATAGATATCAATTTGTAATGATAGTAGGAAGAATACTACCGATCACGGACAAATCTTTTATATTTATTATTTGTAATCTTTAGTCGATATTTGGAAGTCCCTAATTCAAGATTATGAGTAGTTCAAATGATTATGAGTAGTTTCAACATCTTAATTTGCGCGGTTTTGCGTTGATACGGCAGTAGCGTCACTTCACTAGTTATAATGATCGATACGAATCTTATCATAAACACTGTATAGCATTCTGAAGATAGTTTTTTTAAAAACAAATTAAGATTCACTTGTTGTGTAATAAATTCTCGTGAAAAAGATCACAGCTGATTCTGTCACATGCAGTATGACATCAGAGTCAGTGGTTTATTTACTTTTTAAGTCAGAACAGAAACGTATGCTCTGAATTCTTTTAAAGAAAATAAATACAGGGAAAAGAAAATAACAGGGAGGTTATAAACTGCTCTTATATATCTAGTGAAAAAACGAAATGAAGCAGGAATCTATATATTCTGTAAATGATGTCTTATATAAACTCTTTTGTTTTTTGTCTAACATAAAACTTTTAGGTTTCTGATTCTCATTAAGGTCCATAACAGTTTTTAATACTTATGTATGCCGCCAGTTCTACACTAAGATACCGATAGCCGGATTTAAATCTAGCTATATTAAACCACATTTCTATTGATGTTATAGCTCATTAAGGTCCATAACAGTTTTTAATACTTATATGTATGTTATATTTAAAAAAAAAAGTATCCTGAACTGTTAACATAAATTAATAAAACAAAGCACGTAATATATTTGATAAACTAGTTAGAAGAAATTGTATACGAACGTGGGCCAGAATCGTATTTCTTTCTGAGCCGCATCAAGAAACAAATTCAGATTTATTTATTTTTGCCTTCAAATATTACAGGCTGTAAAAGGCTGCATATATATATATATATATATATATTTCAACTATTATATTCTTTTAAAATTATTACCTAATAATATTTTTTTTGCTATATATGTCTGTATTCTTCTTTTTCAGCCCACCGAGTTTCAGTTGTTTTCATGTTCTTTCAAAGTATGCTTCTACCAAAGAATTTCTTGATATAAGGTGTTGAAAATTTTGTGAGAAATTTCGGATGAAAAGGTGTTTGGATACTTGTATACATTTAGAATGTATACATTATCAAATTCACATGTGGAAAAGGGCATAACCAATCTGAAATTAACAAGTAAAATTGACTTTGATACTGACAAAAGGAGTTTCCATCAATTTTCTATCTTAAAAGAAAAGCCTTCAATTATCATGCATTTTACATATGATAGACTAGTCTAGATTTCGGTTCAAGATTTTTCAGTTTATCTTTTGTTTTTGAAATACACTTCATATATTAAGCTAGATGAACTTCCAACATAAAACTAATTGGTGATTAGGGGAGTGGCTCATCTATCTTATATATTGCTTAAGATCCTTTCCAACATCTGCTTATATCCCTAATACACTCTTTCGAAATGATGGCACTTTAAGCGTCAATCTCGAAATGTTTGGGCAAAGATCGATGGACCGACTTTGGGCAAGAACGATATGAATCGGTTGGACTGCGTGGATCGGGCTCTGATACCATGTTAAACTTGATGGACTTTCAACCTAAAACCAATTGGTAATTAGGGGAGTGGTCCATCTATCTTATATATTGCTTAGGATCCCTTCCAATACCCGATGTGGGACTTATGTCCCTAATACGTCCCCTCGAGATGATGGTTCTCTAAGCATCAATCTCGGAATGTTTGGGCAAAGATCGATGGGCCATCTTTGGGCTGAATCGATAATGATCGGGTTGGATTGTTCGAACCGGGCTCTGATACCATGTTAAGCTAGATGAGCTTCCAACCTAAAACCAATTGGCCATTAGGGGAGTAACCCATCCACCTTATATATTACTAAGGATCCCATCCAACTACTGATGTGAGATAACTATGTGTCTAATACGCCCTCTCGAGATGATGACTCTTTGAACGTCAATCTCAGAATGCTCGAGCAAAGATCGACGGCCCGACTTTGGGCCAGATCGATGTGGATCGGGTTGGACTGTGTGGATCGGGCTCTGATACCATGTTAACCTAGATGGGCTTTCAATCTAAAACCAATTGGCCATTAGTGGAGTAGCTCAAGTCTCTTATATATTACTCAAATCTCATTCGTATTTTCAATGTGAGATCTTTATCCCAACACCCTCCCTCGAGATAATGGTGTGTATATCCATTAATCTCGCGAATATATCATATCCTTCCGAAACAATGATTTTTATTTTCTAACAATTTCGAAGAACTGAGTTTTTTTTGGGCCATCAGCTAATGGATTGATCGGACCATTATCTGAGTCGGATTAATGGGTCAGGATGTTGGAAGTTTCTTGGACATCACGAGTTAATAAATTTAGTTGGCAGCAAACGCAAATCACGATATCGAAAAAATCAAAAGAAACACAACGCTAGGCTTTATATTATCAAAATCATATTATAAGCATGAGCTAGTCTGATGGTATGACTAAATTCTGAAGCTAAACATCTATTTTCGAACAACCATGCCCTGACCTTGAAATGATTTATCGGTATTGAATCACCATATTAGCTTCACTAACCATCTCAAATGGATTAAAAAAGCATAGAGACCACTAGAACAACACAAAAAGATGATGATCCCTCAGCAAGTTTCTCTTATTCTTTTAAGTTTTAAGCACACCTGAAGCTATATGGCAAACCAAAAGATGATGGTGATATAGAAGTATTCATGTTCAAAACGATATTTTTGTTTCTTGCGTTGTGAAAATAGAATCGAGCATCGGCCCAAACTTAAGAAGGCAATATGTATCTGAATACAGAACCTTGTCTATGCCTAAACTCAATCAATCTGGCCGACACACCAAATGTTTGGTCATAACTCATAAGTTATAACATAAGAGGTGACTACATTGTTTTCTTTTTTGGAACATCCACATTGTTTATATTTTTACCAGGGTTAGATGGTTACTGAAAGTAGTTTGAACGCAAAGGATCTGTGATCAAATAAGCTTATGAAGATAGAAAATAAAATATAAAACATAAAATATAGTAACTAAAACAGCTTTATTATGCAAAATATTATAAAGGAAGAAAAAAAAAACTTTAGATTGTCTGCAAGATCAAATCTCTAAACTGATATTCATTAAGAGGAGATTAGACAGTTTATATGCTCACTGAAAATAGTTTGAAATCAAAGGATTTAGAATGATTTTTTGGTCAACTAAGTTAGAATGATTATGTGGGCTCTCTCGTAGTGAAAATTTTAGATATTAGTCAACTTTTAGAATGATATCAATAATGTTATTATTGTGTAAAAATTAAATTGAGGCCGCAACCTAGGCCTTTAGAATGGGCCAGACATTAGGATGAAAGTCTATCTACTACACTACACTAAAGGATAAACATCGATCCGAACGAACGGTGAATAACCGTTAGAAACCGTAAAGGGTTTGGTCCCACAGTCTCAAGTCAGGTCAGATTTATTCTATTATCGGACACGGAAATCACTCCGACGAAAAGCCAAATAAACACAGTCGGTCTTTTGTTTTTCTGTCGACTCCTCTCCTTTAATGATTCGGTCCATAATATAATTATAATAATCAGTTTTTTAAAAAGTTTAATAAAAAAAGGACGCAAAAAAAGTAAGGTTAAATAAATCAACGCGTGAAATGTACAGAGAGAAGCGCGTTTACTCTACTCTACAAACTCACTACTCAACTCTCCTTCTCTAGTAGTAGTAATTAGTAACAGACATCGTCTCTCTGTTTCTTTAATTGTCGGTGAAGAACCGTGATTTGCTCCAATTCTAGACAAACAAAAAGCTCTCATCTCTCCATCCTCCCGTTATTACCGCCACGTGTGTCTCTCCATCTGTCTCCTCTTTCTTGTCTCTTTCTCTCAAAAATCTCAATCTCAGTGAGAATCGAATTACTCCCTCCCATCAATCAAAACAGAAAGAGAGAGAGACCCTTTATCAATCTTCCCCATCTCGATGGTGGGTCAGTGTTGATTTCTCTCCTCTCAGGCGCGTGAGTGAAGTTCCGAATCTGATAATGTTATTAACACCCAAGATGATGATTAGCTCGTGGCTTGGCAAAGATGTCAAGAAGATTCTCAAACGCAAAGACAGTGATGCTGGTGAAAAAGGTACGGCCTTTTTTACACTTCGCTCTCGATTTCAATCAACTCAATTTAGGGTTTTTTTAATTTGGTTTCTCCGATTCAGGGAAAGCACTTGAGGACTTGCGAGCTTCGTTGTTCAACAGATTCCGCTCACCGGAGACTCCAAAGAGACAGCAGCAGCAACAACAGCAATCGCACCGTATCTGTGGCCCAACCGTTGCTCTCACTTTCAACTTCTTCGTTGCTATCAGCATTATCTTCATGAACAAATGGGTAACCTTTCACTTTCTTTTAACTCTCTCTTACATTCATCAAAGTAAGCAGCTTTTGTTTCTCTCTCCTATAGGTGCTTAAAAACATAGGCTTTGAGTTCCCAGTGTTCCTCACTTTCATCCACTACATTGTAGCTTATCTACTAATGGCTCTTCTCAAATCATTCTCCCTTCTCCCCGCTCCTCCACCTCCTTCCTCCAAGTCATCGTCTCTTTCGCTCTACACTCTTGGCATTGTTATGTCACTCTCTACTGGTCTCGCTAATGTTAGCCTCAAGTATAATAGGTGTGTGAAAAGTCCTATTATCTCCTCTGGTTTTCATTTATAATAGCTCTGTAGAGTCTCATTACGCTTCTGTTTCACAGTGTTGGATTCTACCAGATGGCGAAAATCGCGGTTACTCCTTCTATTGTGTTTGCAGAGTTCTTGTGGTATAGAAAGAGAGTTTCTTTCATGAAGGTAACCTTAGTCTTTGCATTAAACCAATTTACTCAATTGGATTTTGCATTGACCCATTAGGACTTTAGTGTTTTAAAGTAGTCACTAACCTTGATGCTGATGTTTGTTTTTTTGCAAATTTAATTAATCACCCCCTTGTGCAAATTGAATTAATTGGCTTTGTGCAAATCTAATGAATCATCATTTGTGAAAAAAATTAATTAATTGGCTTTGCATTGATTCATTATGACTAGAGTTTATAGAATTTAAGGAGTACAGAGAAAGACTTTGTGGTATAATAACTAAACCTTGCGNTGATGTTTTTTTTTTTTTTTTTGTTTCAGGTGGTTGCACTTACAGTTGTGTCAGTGGGAGTTGCGGTTGCGACTGTAACAGATTTACAGTTCAGTCTGTTTGGTGCTTGTGTGGCTTTAGCATGGATCATACCTAGCGCCACCAACAAAATCTTATGGTCCAATATGCAACAACGAGAGAACTGGACCGCATTAGCGTATGTTAATCATATTCTTATCAATGTTTAATTTCATTCATTCTCCTTGTATCAACCAAACACCTCTCTTTATGAAATAAACAGGTTGATGTGGAAGACAACACCAATCACTCTCTTGTTTCTAGTATCAATGATACCATTCTTGGATCCACCAGGTGCTCTGTCCTTCGACTGGAGCCTTCCTAACACCTCCGCCATTTTTGTTTCAGCGTTTCTCGGTTTCTTTCTTCAGTGGTCCGGAGCCTTAGCTCTCGGGTGAGTTTAACCTTTTTTTCATGTAATATTACAGTGTGGTCGGAAACGCAAGACTTATATGTTGTGTCCGTTGTCTGCAGAGCGACTTCTGCGATCACGCACGTTGTCTTGGGACAGTTCAAGACCTGTGTCCTCCTCCTTGGGAACTTCTACATCTTCGGGTCGAATAGTGGTGTGGTTAGCGTTTGCGGTGCTGTTGTGGCGATTATTGGGACGTCTTTGTATACTTACCTTAACACTAGAACCCAGTCTCTTAAGGCTTCGTCTTCTTCTTCTGCTTTGGACAAGAAGTCAAGATTCAGTGAGCTTAAAGATGATGAGAAGAAACTTGAACCTTACGGCTCTGACGCGGTTTAACCTTAGTCTTTTAACATTTCTTTTCTAGTATAGTTTTAATTGATTTTTTCCACGTTCACATACTTATTAGATTCGAACTTTTTTGGTCTCCTTTTTTTTTTGCTGAGTCTAATTTCTAATTTCATCCTTGGAAATAAACAACTGTTTTCTTTTCGTTGCAAGTGCTCTGTTTTTGGTTAGGTTCTGTTTTTCTTTTGTCAATTTTTGGAGATGTATATGTGCTGTATTTTTAAATTCTAATAATTTTTCAGATAAAGAATTTTATCATCCGACTTTCGAAAGTTTATAATAGTGGAGCTTATTTTTGTCTAGCAAAATAAAGAATCCAGAAAGACTAATAATCAAATTGGTTTTTCTGTATGTATATAAACGTTATATGACAGCTGAGTACAACAATTCTATATTTTTTTGTCAACTTTATACAACAATTCTATAATATTAAAATATAATCGTATATTTCATAGTTTAAATTAGCTCTTCTTGGAATTGAACAAAATTCCTAAGGTTTGGTGCCTGCCTGCTTAAATTGGTATGAATACATTAGCAAATGAAACATTCAGCATGCATAGAAAACTGAAAATACGTACTTTAGTCAAACAAAAAAGAAACTTACAAGATGTAATCTTGAAGATAGAAGGGGGTTAGTGAGTGATAGATTTGAGAGACTATAAACAAACAAAGAATAGGTAAGTGTCAAACTAGGTTGGCAGACAAAAACAAACAAACTAATGTCATCTGAATGATCTAGGCCTTTAGGCTTTGAGCAACTTGCAAGATGAAATGGGCCAGTTTTGAGGCTCATTTGTTTTTTTTCTCCTTAATGCGTGACGTAACAAACTAATGTCATCGTAATGATCTAGGCGTAGGGGAATGTGAGTATCAAGAAACAGACAAAGGATGAAATCATGAAAGGCTGAGCGGTTACATAAAGATCCAAGCGAGGACACAAGGGATTGCTCTTAGTCTTGGAGATAAGATTACTCTTAAGCAGAGAGGAAAAAGTAGCTGAAACTGAATCCACTGACCATCCTCTCTCTACTTTAAGTTGAGGTACTCTACTAATAATCTTGAAGTTATCAAATAGTGAAAACTGATTAATGTTAGTTTCAGACTCAGTATTTTGGTGCCACTCTGAGTTCTCAAGACAAAAACAGTATTTTTTGGTCTAAAAATACAGTATTTGCTTTTTTAAGTCCTTTTCTTCTTCTTTAATCTGCTATATGAGCAGCAAGTTTATGATCATGGGGAATAATCTTATGATGCATGGACGAGTTGAATTATGAGTTTTTTCTTTCTTTCTTTCTTTCGCTTTACTCACAATTTATCAAATTTAAAAAATCTAACTAACTCAAAACTATAGTACGTAAACTTATGCAGTGAATAAAACACGTCGAAATTAAAACGAGTGAACTATAATTCGAGATGTGACTAATCTTCTTATGTTTTAAAAAAAGATTGGTGATTAACATGCTCATGTCTGATCATTTCAAATTGAAACAGTACGAACATTAATTACACAAGCTGGGACTAAAAAAAAGAACTAAATGGAGACATTATAATACTCTCTCCGTTTCTAAAAAATGATCGTTTTGTAAAAAAAATTGTTTCTAAAAAATGGTTGTTTTATGTTTTCTATGAAAAAATTGCAACTTTAAAAAAATTAATTGTTTTATTAAATTACTATTGGTCAAAAATTATTAAAAATTGAAAACTACGGAAAACAATACATTTATAATAGTGATTTAATGTGTTTTTTTAATGTGTGAAAACTCTAAAATGACTATTTTTTAGAAATGGAGGGAGTATTAGGAGGGAGTATTAAAGTGTGTAGAGAGACAAGAGCTGTCACTGACCAGATGATGTCTCCTACTCTATGCACAAAAACTTCTGTAAACTTCAAAACGTTATAAATATTGTGCTCCTATAGTATAAATATGTTATTCTGTTATCCATTACTAATTTACGCTTAAAATTTAAAATATATGTTGTCAGAAGTCAGGACAACCAATATAGCAAGAGAAGAATGCTTATTGAATTTCATGTGGTGTTGTTCATTCAATTTACGTCCCGACCAGAGAGCGAGTTCCAACGTTTATCGCTTCGTTCTGATATCCCACGTGATCGTTTTCACGTTATGCACACAGTCAAAAGTAATAGTTTTTCATCTTCTTTTCTAACATATTTTTTTCATTTTATATACCAATATACATTATCAAGCAGAGTAAGGAAACAGATACGGAGTAGACTAATTTTAGAAAAGTACACATATCGTGATTCGTGGATAGTTGCTGACCTGATTAAACTCGATAGCTTGAGAAGTATAAAGTACATAAATTAAAAGTAAAAACAAAAACAAAAATCATCTCGCAAAAATTTGGACATCTCCTTTGAGAAGTTAAACCATTGTTTAGGATGCTTCCACGCCATTGAGCAAATCTACACAAACAGTTTCGTACGTGAAATAGGTAAAGTTGACATGTCTACTACGTAACTTATCACCATATTGCTTTCAATCCAGAAAAAAAGAAGTGGCAAGTTCTGTTGTGTATTCTGAAAATCCATATATGACTTTTCTTCTCTTTCACGTCTGAACACGCCCATCTTTATACACTCGAGGTCTATCTATCATTCAAAGAACTCGTCGGTGTCTTAGAGGTGAAAAATACGTTTATGTTGGTGTATATAGTTTTACTTATGATCAACTCTTGCATACATACAGTGTATCTAATAATTGGTAGTCTGTCAACATATGTTTTTGAATATTTTTATATAGAAGAAATAAATTATATTTTAAGTTCCCTTGTTCTTTACTCAACATATTAAAATTCGACTAAACCTTCAATCGAATATTCCGATTCGGTCGACGAAAATAAGATAAAAGAACTGCAAAGAAAAGGCTGAATTTGGAAGGATTAATGCATATGAGATGGTCTAGAGATGTACAAAAGCACATGACCTAATCTAAACACACACTTTGCGCGATCTAGTATTTATGATTGAATTATTATTACGATTTAATAACATAATTCACGATCACCGATAAACAGAAGAAAGAAAAACAAATTTAAAAAATACTGTTGTACGCACATCCCAAAAATTTAATAATTGTTACAAAGAGTCACGTACATGCATGTGCGTATAAATTACACAAAACTAACTAAAATCTCTACTACCAAATGCTATAAATTAATTTAATGCGACATTGCATGGTCCATCCACCTAAGCATGACCTGGATGAATTAGTCTTGGTTTTTCTTAGTAAATCTTTATGTTTTGAAAATTCACCTTTGGTCGTTTCGATCGCCTTTGATTTGCCATTACGTTTTGCTAATAACTTAAATGCCCAAAAGAACGTAGTAGAGTACTGTAACAGGCAAAGCAACCAGCATTCCGAATATAACCCTGCAAAACATTATACATTTAAGTTAACTATACATTTCAAATGAAGTTTGAGAATTTTTTTTTTAATTGAAAAATTTCAGACCAAGGAAAACCGCATACAGTTCGATTCATGAAATATTTTTCATAGAAATGAATTTTTAATCCACAAATGTAATATGTTTAGATGTCGATCAGCTTAGTATGTGACAAATCAAATAAATATAAACTTACGCAGTGCTGAGAATATCAGGATGGACGTTATATTCCTTGGCGAAAACAAAAGGAACGATTCCTTGAGGAAGAGCAGCCTTCAAAAATATAAATATATTCCTCTCAATAATTGTGTATATTTGAGATAACTGAAGAAAAAGGATTATAAAATTTAAGATTAATTATTGAACCTGAACAATTGCAACATGTAGGAGATTGCCTCGAAGACCAATTGCAATTGAAGTGGCTGCGATTACAGCTGGTCCGGTCAAGAACCTCACGGCCATCGCAAAGACTGCCACTGATTTTCCACATGCAATTATCTTCGGTTGCAATGCCATAAATAGACCTATATGTTTTTAACAATCAACAAACATGATCATTAGTAAAACTGAGCAACACAAAAAGGAATTACTTATGTAATGTTAAACCATATAATCTACGAAGAGGAGCGAACAATACCAAGACTAAACATAGCCATGCCAAGACCTGCATCAGATAATATCGAAATCGATCCACTCATTATTGTTGGCATCTTTATATTCCACCTGTCCCACGAAATCATCAATATATATATATATATATATATATAATCAACTTCAAGCAAACGGCAAACCACGTTATAAATCTATGCAAATGGCTAAGAAATGTAGATATGTTGATTGAGAAAGGGCTAGAATTGTGATATATGGGTAGTACTTACTTGAAGGAGATAAGGGACCAGGCAAGGCCAAAGAGACTAGAGTAAGTGTTAGGGTTTCGAATAAGTTTTCTCCAAACCATTATCAATATTAGTCTCGTCATCACGCTGGCCGGCGGCATCTGCTGTTTCCTCGGACCGCCGGGACCACCGTCTTCCACGTCGCTGCCTTTCTTTCCGTTGTAAGGTGACGAATTTACCCCTGACTTCCCATCGTTATTACCCTCTTGGTCCATCTCCACATGCGCTTTTCTTCCGGGTGTCATGTTCTCTATCAGATTGTGCATCGCTGTCATCATCAAGGTTTCAAGAATTAATATTATTAGTCACGGATTATGTCCTTTAATCAAAGAAATACTATAAGTATATAGTATATCCTCTATAGTTTGTTTTCAGTATTGAATGCATTATGGCCTATTTAATAAAGTAATCCGATCATAATATCAATTCAATTCGTACTGTTGACTTTAAAAATGAAAAACATAAAATACGATGAGTTTCATTCATCTGTTCCGAATAAATCTACTCAAACTCAAGTCAAATAACAATTAAAAGGGCAGATATTCTTATCAAAAATCGATTTAATAAAATATAGACCATGTAGAAATCATGTATCTAACGGAACCAAACAAAGTCCCAACTTAGTTTAATTTTTCACTTTTAATAAAGTTTAAAAATTCAAAAGCGAAAATTAACGTTGAGCAAGGGATTAACACACTTGTACTAAAGTATAAATAAAAATTATAAAAATATTTATAAATAAATAAACGAGTGTGAAGATTAATTAACCTTTGGAAGCGAGGTTTTCGTGAGGTGGAAGATAAGCTTTAGGGTCGGTGGATGAATCGGTGGAGGCAGAGGGACCTCTGGTAATAGCGTTCCTCGCGTGGGCTTCCGACACCGGAGAAGCACTGGAACTCCACACAAACATGTTCATCTCCTTGTTCTGTTCTCCTCCGCCGCTTCCTCCACCACCACTTACACTTTCCTTTTTCTTCACTCCACTTGCTCCGCTTGTTGACCCTTTGAACATCGGGTTCGGTGGTGGGTACGACGGAACTGAACATATACGTCCAGAAGTATATTAAAATTTACATATCATGCTTACAAATAAAAATATCAGCAAACATGAGAATATTATAATTAGGAAGTTATAATATTAGACTTTAAAAAATACAATAAATAGGTTTACGACTAATGTAACATACCACTGTTATTGTTGTATAGTTCACCACTCATACTCTTCGCTCCTCTACCTCCTTTCTTTGTCTTCAAAGCGTCCTCATCAAAGTTTGACGTTCTCGGCGTCACTCCTTTAGACGACTGAAGAGAGTAAACATCTCCGCCGGGGCCTGACCCTGGGCCGCCGTAGCTATTGGTGTAGCCGTGACGAGGGCTCGGAGCTTTGCTAGCGTTAAACATAGCGTAGAAATCTGTCTGGTTGAAGCTCGAAGCTCTCGGCGTTGGCTCTCTTGACGACTGAACGGAGTAAATCTCGACACCGGTGAGATTCGAGGCTCGTGGCGTGATCATGGACGAGTTAAGTCCTCCGCCGTGAGATTTGTTGAACGATGAGATCATCGATGAGGCCGCGCTTGATCTTCGGACCACCACGTGGAGCTTTCCGTCGTCACCTATCTCCGCATCGGTCTGATTAAAATAACATGTTTTGAGTCATTAGGAAATAAACCGGACATAACCAAATTAATAACCGAACCGGAAGTACAATGCCGTTTAGGCGTTTACTTTACTCGAAATTTCCACTTTGTCCATTAATCAAGTAAAAATGAAAGTCGAAATATTTCTAATAAGTTGATATAGAACCCCAAAAACGACTTTTGATAAATTACTAGATTTATCAAGTTTAATTGATACACTTCTAGTTTACTTGAATTAACCGCGCAGTTAATTTAAACCTACATACAAAGAGCAGTTAGTTAGTGTAAATATTCATACCTCGAGGGGTTCACGGCCATTGAGAGATAGAACATCAGAATCAACTCGGAAAGAAGTGATGGAACCGGCAGTTTCAGGGAACTGCTCGGAGATTAGAAGCTTAGCGCCACGGAACTCAAACAAGAAGAGCATTAGTGTATACCATATGATACTTTGAAGCACCACGATTTGGACCATTAAGTTGCCTGAAAAGTCTCCGTACATCGCCCGGAGCAATGGGATTCCCATCACCAACGTGTTGGGTAGTGTCGATAGGGAAAAAAGAGTTATCATCCATTCTAGACTTCCTCTGCGACTAAACGCCTGAAAAATAATCGCAAAAAAATACAAATTAACATATTGTATACAAGTTTGATCATATTGATTATTTGAAAAAAAATGTAAAGGTTAAAACGTCACCAAAATAACTATATGGTCCAAAAATATTATAGTAAAAGCCTTTATCACCGAATAATACATCTAGCTAGTTGAAAAATCTACGTTTAGTTTCGATTAATAAAATATTATATTACAAGCCGATTAGTTACTAGTATTAAGCTACCAACACTTAACACACAAAAACAAAATTGAAAACAGATATGATATATGCATATAAAAGGTTATTATAAGAGACGGGCCTGCCAAAGAAAGAGTGCGGAAAGGATGACGACTTTCTGAAGTGAATCAGCGGCTAGGAACTGGTAATCCATAGCATAAGGATCATTTGAGGAAATGAAATGGAAAGACAGAAGAGGAACCGCGAATACCGCAACGAACCGGTTAATACCGGAGCATTGGTCCGGCGTGAATATTCCCCACCACCGTACCGAACCGTAGGCAAGCATCATAGCTACGTATAGCGGCACCATTGCCGCTAGTACGTCGTACATGTCTTTGCCGGTGATCATTTTGATTTATTTCCCTGGGAGAAGAGAGAAGAGATCAAAGATGGAGAGAGAAAGAAGGTTGTGGGGTGGTATAAGGTATTTATGGAGGAGTGAAGTGGAGTTTTAGTTCATTCAGACGATATTAATTTAATGTTTGGTTGTGTTAATCATAGTAGATTTTAGTAGAATAATGCATGGGATTCGTGTTCAAACAATGAATTATAACCACCGTTTTACATTAGAATTTTTCCTTTTTTTTTCTTCTTAAGAACTTGGTAATATTGTGGAATGATCAAATAAACCACAAACTACACATGATACATGTATAATATAGTGTATTATTTTTGTTTTTAAGAATGGCAATTTTGTGGAGTTACGTTAGAACAATGTATTTGCTAAAAAGATCAAATAATTGCACAAAACATTATCTATCTATGTTGCGCAATTAATGATCAAATCACATCCTATTACACAGTATTTATTTAACCCTAGATATATGTATATACTTTTTAAAAAGGATTGATTAGATATTTTGAACCTCAAGTTTACTATTTGTTTCTTTTTTCTGCATGATCAAGCTGTTATATTTAAACATGAAAAGGAAACAGGGAATCTTGTCTTGGGATAAGGAAGATTGGTCTATAACTCTATACTATTTGAAGTGAAATTAATGTTTTGGAGATTATATTAACACAAATGTTTTTTTTTTGAACTTATATTAACACAAATGTTGTGACGATAACTCTATACTATTTGAAGTGAAATTAGTGTTTTGGAGATTATATTAACACAAATGTTGTGACAACCCTATTGCTAAGTTTTGAGACAATATATACAATTTTTAAAACTGAAAAAAAGACAGAGAAAGAGAAAAAAAGTCTTCATTGAGAAATTCAGAAAATGTGAAATACTCATTTCATATGTCTCTTTGTGATCAGTTGAATTTTAGTTTTTTATAATTTAAATTTTAAAAGCAAAAAACGTCTAAGTTCAAGAAATTGAGAACCTCTTGAAGATGTTCTAATACGTGATCTGTAAGGTTTTTTTTGATCAATTATTAAGTATTATATGGTAATTTTAGATATTTTTGTATCATATAAAAACTGAAACGACTGAGTGTAAGCTATCGACACGGCGAAGGTTGATGAATGCACATGGTGTTTGATGGCATCTACTGAAACTTTCTGAGCGATCTGCGGTTTCTGTAAAGATTTGATTTTTAATTAGGAAGAATACAATTAAAGATCTGGTTTTGATAAAGACGAAAATTAATTTAATTTTAGACCGTTGTAGTTTTGTAAAGGAAATTTACATGTTTACCACACTAAGATAATGTTTTTTTCGTCCATTTGAAACCTTGGTGATTTTATTAATTAGGGTCAAGGACATTGGCAATCGGACCAGATGAATAATTAGCCTCCTTGCTTTCATATTTAAATTGTCATATTTTCATAATGCATCACGCCGTTTTGATTGGGAATGGACCTTTTAATATTTTCATTGTTAGTTTCTCAAGTACTTTATACGGCTAGCTTCCTTTTCTGCGTCATCTGAATTGATAAAAGCCAAAGGTGTAGAAGTAACTTTGTTATTGTAATTTTCGGTATGCATTCATAGACCTGTGATTTGTTTCCGAAACAAACCAAAATTTCTGTGCCGCTTAATTATGGTTAGGAGTTCGGTTCGGTTAGATAAGTTTTAAAATAATTTGTTTTCAGTTGGTTCGCCAATCAAGCTGCTAGTCAATTTTTAACTTTAAAAAAAATTATAACCAATTAACTTTACCAAAATTCAAGCTAAATTAACTAAGTTTTGAACCAAATTAACGAAATAACCATATTTAAACCGAAGTTATATAAAGTTTTAATAAAATTAAACTAAAATATAAAAACGTCAATTAAATTTGGTAAAATTAAAATTGAAATAATGAAATACCGAGCCTATCCAGAATTTATTTTGGATTAATTCGGAACATTTTAAGTAAAACTGAACTAACTAAATTGATTTATCCAAATTAATCGAATTCACATGTCTAGACATTTAGATTAACCATGAGCATTCAGATATTCAAATCAATTTCAAATCTGTCGGATAGAAGGAAATTAAACAATTTAGAATCTTAAAGTATTTCAAGTCGTTTAGTTTGATTTTTCAATTATGGAACAGTTTAAAATTCAGGTATATACTGTGAGCAAAATCAAATGATTGGTGGTCCAACAACAAAGTTTGCGTTCGATTTTTTTTTTCATATCCGAGTCCGTACAAACATCAACAAATCATCTTTGTTAATTTTATTTTTTTATATGATATATTTTGAATTTTCATGTCCTAAAATTTAACCTACTGCCGCTTTTAATACTGTTGTGTTCATAAACTCATCTTTAAAGATATTCCTTCTATTATTAAAAAATGCACCTATTATTTTAACATTTTATTATCATACAAAAAGTCACGGTTTACAGTTACAATGTAAATTATACATGTCTTGAATTTAATATTAAAGATATTAATTGTAAATTACATTGATTTTATAAATAAATTTTATTTATCTTAAATAATATTGTCAATATATATATATAT
>OVBX01001226.1:0-27846 GCA_900406325.1 Erucastrum elatum | reverse complement strand
TATGCATGTTTAAAAAGATGTAAAATAAATAATTGTGCAATGTTTCTGTAATTAATATGTGGAGGTCCAACTTAAAAATCCACCTAGAGAATGTTGCAATATTTCTGTTTTAATAAGATAGATTATGTAACCTTAACTAAAATATGTATATATACTACATGATTTTTCATGTTCTTTAATCAAATCATGGTATTTGTTTTGTAATTAATCTGCCTCTCATTTGTTTACGTAAGTAATGTATATATATATATATATCATTATTTTACTATCTAAATGACATATGTGATTTTAGGTATAATAATTATAATAAGTTTGGTTATTCTTTTTTTAAGTATGTTGATTGTATTTATTCTTCCAATTTAAACAGCAGTTTCTATAGTTTTAAATAAGTTAACATCAAATTAATTTTTAATTGCATTTAGTTTAGCTCACCCTCTTAAGTTTATAACTATAATAAATCAAATTATGAAAAAATTGATATATGTTGCTTTGGAGGAAAAACAAACAAATTGTTAACCGAATTTGAAGTTGCATTAACAAATTTAATAGATAATAATTTGAAAACTTTTAATAAATATTCACAAAATAATTAATTAACAATAACTATTTCATATTTCGCTACCGCAACTCTGAACCCGATAACAATGTAACTAGTAATATTTTGACAGTTATTTTTTTATTTGACACATTTTTAAGCAATCAAAATGATCTTAATAAAGTCAATAATATAACACATATAAATTTAGGGATATTTCAATGTATATCATATAGTTTATATAGTTTTGAATATATTATTCTATAGATGTATAAAAATGAAGTGATATGTTGTTCCTGTAGTTTACAATCCTTTTTTCTATTATTTAACTAATATTTTGACCTAATTTAAAAAATTTGGATATTAGAAGAATTCAATATCAATACTATAAAAACATAAATATTATTTTCGACTTAATTTTTATCCATATATAATATTTCCAAATTTATATCGATATATTAAATATGCACCTTAATATATTTCATAACAATTTAATTATTCAACTAATTCAACTAAATATTTAATCTTTTAAAATATAAAATTAAAATGTTATTCATGCAATCTACTCTAAGATTGCAATCTAATAGACTAAAATTATTTTTTTCAATAAAAATATACATATTTAATAATATAAAAACTGTACAAAAAATTTAATAATTAAACAATTCGTAAATATTAAACTAAATATAAAGAATTAATATTAACTGAATTATTTTATATACAGAATATAAAATTTATAATATTATAAATATAAATTTAGCTTTAGTAAATAATAATTTAGATGATAAATATATACAAATAAAATAACAAAAATTAATAGATTCATTGCACTATACTTTGATTTATAAATACTGTTATAAAATTAAATATTAAATTAATTATGATTTATATGATAAAACTTTTGAAAAATTAGATAGTATTTTTTTTTGATAAATATATACTCACTTGATAAAAACAAAATATATAAAATAATTAATATCTATATATTTTTAATATAGTAAAATGTGTTACGATTGATATATTTTCAGTTATACATTTGATAAGTTACTTCATCACTCATTCAATATATTAATCATATACGAGGTAACTTAAAAGCACTAAATTATTTATATTAACAATACTAAAAAAACAAAGAAAGACATGCTACGAGATTTATCACACTGTTTTGATTTTAATTTTTAAAAATAAACAAACACATATGCTAAAAAATATATTCTATTTCTATTATTATATAGTATCCTTATTTAAAATTTTAATTTGAAAATATAATACTAAAAACCAGGAATATAATTGTATATGACAATGTGCTATTCCATAAGAAAATATTATAAATCAGTGGAGTATATATTAAATTTTAAATAATTATTTTATGAAAATAATATTTTTTAAAAATTGTATTTTCTTATAGTAGGGGTTAATTAATAAAATAAACATAACTATTTTGTTTGCTATTTTTATTAAAAACTACTCTTCATAGATCTAAAATGTAAATATATTAACATTTTAAATTATTTTGTTTCATTTTATTTCATAAATTTAAGACTAGAACTAATTTATACACATGTAAAAAAGGACATTCTCATAAATTATATTAATATGATTTTTAATAAAATTAAAGTCAACTTTCAAAACAGTAATTAAAATAATTTATTTGAATTTTTTTAAATAAAATTATTTTACAGTTAAATTACATAAATTATGAGTGTAATTGTCTTTTTTTATTAAAATAATTTTTGCAAAAAAAACAAACATGCCCTTTGAAAACACTGATCAAAACCTAGCTAAAAATATATTTTGATAGGATAATAAATCATTGGTTGAAGTAAAAGAAAAGAGGAAAAAAATAAAACAAAAAAGGGGGTAAAGTTAAATATTAGTATTCATTGAAAAGGCAAATGAAAATGATGAAAATATCTTCAATTACCCCAGTGCGACCAATTTTTACCAAGCTTGAGGATTTTGACCCGTTTGGAACAATATCTGACCATACCGAATCATCCTACAAATATTTATATTTCAATTTTATAAAATTCTAAGTATCAGTGTATTTGGTTGTGGTTTGAGATCTTAATAGGGTTTTATATTTTAGATTATCTTCATATTCTTATGCCAATAGTGAAAAAAAATATTCACCTTTGCCTTTCATTATGTTTGCCTTTCATTATGTTTAGTAGTTAAACTTTAGTCAAATCATCATATTGCTCGATATAGTGATTCTTGCTCAGAATCTCGAGAAAAGTTAACTATATATATATGTGTGTGTGTGTGTGTTCAGTATAAAGTATAAGCTTTAGTTTCTGAGCAAAAATTGTAATCCCTTTTTAGCATGTGAAAGCGAACCAGCCTGCCAAGGTTTTGTTTTGGCCAACTGGAATAACAGGGCGAAGGCAAAAGTTCAACATTTTATTTAGCTTAAAAAAATATTTGCATGTACCTTTTGTGATTTTTGATATTGCAAGATACTGCTAAAATTTTGTATTCGAACCAATTGACATTTTCTTCTCCAAGTTTCAATTGCAGACCAGATTTCGTTTAAGGTTATTGATGAAAATAGCACGGATATGTTTGGTCGAGTATTTTTTGGTTTTGGTTTAGTTTTTATCGATTTATTGTATGAGATTTAAGATTTTAAATTCGGTTTTCAAAAACAGTGAGTAAACCAAATATGGTGGGGATATAGGTTTCGAACTTTTATTTTGGGGAAAAATAGCACGAAGTCATATTTTGGTGGACATTTGATGCTATACGATATTTTTCGTGGGGAAATATATCGTCTTTCTTATTTTTAACGATTATTAGCCGAGAATTACTATAGTAGTCATTCTTAATAAAGTTAGATTAATTTTTATTATATAAAATCAATTCAAGCGTTCTGCACTTTTATTTCTATTTTCCACCTTTAAAAATTAACCATTAAAGTAAACTAAATAGTTTATAGATTCATTGTTCATCTTGAGTTTTTTTTATTATGGCGAAATTCGTCTGAAATCATTCATCAATTCATAATAAATTATAGCATTGTTTCATTTCTCATTCTCACTGTCTTTGTTCAAACTTTCACTTCTTCTTTGTATAGCTGTGGAGATTCTAAATATATATTCAAAGACTAATTCCAACAAGGTTTTGTACCCAAGTACCCATTACTTTTATTTTTATTTTCCACGACTAGGTGATCAATGCTACATGAATCTATATCTATATTATACTAAAAGGAGAATAAGATAGAAGGGAAGAATGTCCACATCAGCAAGTCAAGAGGCCGCTGTGATCATATCGTCCGGAGTGGGGTAGCCACACGGGGTCACAACCCCGCTGTGACAACTTGGAGCGGGCAACTGGAGCGGAGGCGTTAAGGTCGCTCGGCTTTACTACGAGAAACGGAGAAAAATACCTCCACAGCGGGGTTTGGCAGCGGGGTTGCGACCCCACTCCATGTCATTTTTTCTGGCGATTTTAACTATTTCTTAAGGACCTTTTAGCAATTTCTTTGAATTTTGTATGCTTTCTAAACCTAAGTTAAGTACGTTTTGTAAGCCACCATTGGCAGATGATCTTTCATATTGGGAAAAAACATAAAAACTCTCTAAAAAGTTCATCTCTTTTGGATTTTTGATTGTTATGTTTTTGTGTTCTTGTTGATTATTCTATATATTTCTCTACATGATTAATCTGAAATCCACCATGGGTTTAAGAGAAATCATGGAGATTAGTGAATAATCACCTTTTGAATTCATGGGTTAGGGAGATTAAGGGTGATTAGGCTAGTTCTAGGATGTTTTAGTGTAGATCATTCTTGTTCCTTGCTAGTAGAGTATTCATAATGCATCTTTTGAGTTAGCTACTTAAAAGTTGATCATTAGACATTTTCCATCCAAAAGGTGTTTGATGAAATGCCTGAGACAACTCTCCTAAGCTTTTAGTGTACTTTACCAAAGACATTTGTTGTTAAAGATGCTAAGATAGCTATTAGACTTGTTCTTAATGATTGCTTTCATATTATTCAATCAAAGAAATTTGATGTTTGAGATGTGTTAGCAAATGAGCATTCATCTAGATATAGAGCTTGTTTAGAATTGTGTCTAGGCTTAAGGTTGATAGTTGATTGATTATTTGCCATCTATAGTTCAAAACGTGATCACCCAAAGTCATATTTCCTATACCCATAAGATTTCTTTTCCTTAGTTAAGAAAGTTCATTCAGTTATCACTTTATTCATTCTGCAGTAGCATTAGTCATTAGTTTAAAATCATTCAAATCTTTGGTTGCACTTGGATTAAATAGACACTTGCATTCTCACTGCTTTGAATCTCTTAGAATTGGCTCGACAATTTCTTATACTACATCATTTGTCTTATAAGCCTTGAAAACTCCTAACATCAAAAAAAATATATAATTATGTTTAGCTTCAATTCAAGGAATCTTCCAGATAAGTGGAGCTTCAGAATAGAACCTTCTCGCTATGAAATAAATTTGGTTTGATTGGTAATTAAATAGTCATCACATTTTCGTGGTAGTTATCTAGAGGACACTTTGACTGAATCAACATATTTGCAGTGATTTTGCTTTGCATATTAGGTTTCAGGCTATATAAAAATAATATATATACGAAGAAGATGCCAAAGATGAAAAGGTTATGCTAAAGTCTTAAAATTAGTGAGTTAGTGATGTAGCTATGCGGCCCGGCAAACCGGGTAACAGACGTTTGTTTGCTGCTTGTCACAAAAAACTATGATCCAGTGTGACTACTTTTTGTTCACGATTTGTAGCTATGTGGTAAACGATAGAGAGAAAAATACATGCACATAGACCGAAAAGGCAAACATAGAGTTCATCAGTATGAATCCACAATAAGAATTTATACATAAGCAGAGAGAGGGAAAGAGGCAAGGATCATAACTATGACTATATTTTTCCATATGTTTGTTGCCATATTTAATTGTCAGTGTCATATGTAAAACATTCTATTCTAAAAATAGTATAAAAAAGCAGTTACATATGTAAGTGTTGTATTATAAAGTCTAGAATTTATAAATTAACAATATACTATATCATTTAGGTGTAACTAAAATAATGATTATCAACAAATTATAAAAGTCAGCTAATATACTTTTAAAATCACATTGTTCTATTCAGAAACAAATTTTATAAAATAAAACTAAAACATTCTATATAACAAATAATTAAAAACAATAAAAACAACATATAAATCAACACATATTTTAGTCATTCCATGTTTCAAATATCACATAAGTAACATAATCCATAAATTTGAGTTTGATATTTTTTCTTAGTTCACATATAATTGTAATGTGTATGAATATAAAATTAAACTACGTAAGAAGTCTTGTGAAAATTATACTGTCAAATGATATAAAATTGGCTTTGTATTATTTTTCTATGAAAATTATACTTGCAAACATACAATTACCTCTTTATATTATATAAACATAAGATTTTTTTAAAGCATAAAATCCCAAATATTATTACAAAACTATTTCTCTAAAACTAAAATAGCATTACTTGAAAAGGAAAAATATTCAAATCTAAAAAAAAAACAGCACATCAACGTACAAATCAATCCCAAAAGTTTAAAATTCAACTTATTATAACATTAACACCTGCTTAGACAAACCTAAAATGAGTAATATTTTATATCTAAAATGTTCTACAAAGTAAGAATATATAATACTTATTTTGTAAAAAAAGTAAGAATATATAATTTTTGAGAATGTGTTTTTTTCTCGTGTTCATCTTCTTATTTTATATATGAGTTTTCCAACCTTTCTTTTTGGTAAACGAGTTTTTTCAACATCTTCATTAAGAATTGTTATTGATTGTATTTATTCATATTGAGTCAGTTGTTTTCATTCATCGAATTAATCTGTTAATTTGAACGTACGACTTTTATGTTTATCTTAAAGTTTTTTTTTGAGAAAATGTTTATCTTAAAGTTGTTTGAATTTGATTCTTAGTGCTTAATTTCCTTGCCCACTCGTAGTTGGTTTGAGATTCTTGATGTGCATTTTTCGCCTTTCACTAACCTAATACATTATCTTTTACTTTTTAATAATTATTTTCTTGGACCTAGAATTTATAAATTGGGTATATATATATCAAACTATTTAACCATATTACATATATGCTTTAAAAAGACTCGAATATGACTTTCAATATAATTTATATATTTAGATAATTCTTGAACAAATGACAAAAGAAATGACATATGCCAATATAATAAATCTAAATATAAGACTTCTCTTGTTTATTTCTATTTATTACTCCCTTTTGTTTTAAAAAGATGTATAGTTTAAAATACACATTAAAAATTATATGAAATTTGCATTATTTCTTTTTAACTAGTTATTCTCCATAATTTTTAACCAATACATTTTTAGTAACCACAATTATGTTTTTTGAAGTTTACAATTACCACTAACTAATACTTGCAATATGTCATGTGTTTAGCTTAAATAGACATCTTTAAAGAACCATTATCGTCATCTGACTCAAATTCACCTTATTTAAATTCCTCTTTTATGTAGAAATCAGATATCCATCGCCTACGTAAAGTTTTCTGAACAATAAAAGGGTTAATAGTTGAAATATGTGACAGAAGGAAAAGTCTTCATTTTTTGTATGAAGTCTTCATTTTGTTTTTGTGTGAAGTCTTCAATTTATTGCTACAAATAAAATCCTTCAATTGAGAAATTAAGCCTCCAAGTTAGACCCGTGTTGCCTATAAAAGCAATCCTCAAGATAATAGACTTTCCTCATCTTCTCTTGTAAACCCAATCATATAATTTTCTGTTCTTTGGAAAATGCATTCCTCTTATTCTTTTTCTACTTCGTCCACGTTGACAATCTTAATCACATTGGCATGTCTTGTGCTTAGTACGCATCTGTCCGATGCTCAGCTTACCCCTACCTTCTACGACACTTCATGTCCTAGCGTCACTAATATCGTACGAGACACCATTGTCAACGAGCTAAGATCGGACCCTCGTATCGCCGCGAGCATCCTTCGTCTTCACTTCCACGATTGCTTTGTCAATGTAAGATTATTTTTTATCTTTCTATGCCTTGCTAATATTTTTGTGCTCAATCTTTTTATATGCTAAAAGATCAGTGTAAAACCTTATATAAAAGTGATAACATAGATACACTCTATGTTTCAAAGTAAATATCATTTTGGTAAGTATTAATTTGGATTTTCAATGTAAATTTTGTTTATGTACAAATTAATACTTCCTTTGTTTCATAAATATTGTCATTTTAACTTTTTCCTGTTATACAAAAAGTGTTATTTTGAAATTCCAATGCAATTTATTCTTATTTTAAACATCACATTTATTACAAAATGTATTGATTAAAATAATTTTATTTATTTTAAATACTATATTAAGTTTTTATATTTAATTAAAACATAAATATGTTTCAGTTATATTCTTAATTTGTGTGAAAATATAAAATTAACAAGAGTGTATTCATTTTCATAGAAGTGCTTTTGTGTCAGCTAGGGTGAAAGGGTTTTTTTGGGCAAAAAATGGCATTCGGGGTGAAACAGTACTGTAAACTAAAGTCACGGTTACATGTTAATTTGTTCTAGACAAGATACCCACTAGTAGTATCAAATTTTCACATGACTGGATATCGTAAGTTTGTTTTTCCTTCACCATATATAGCTTATTTCATTAATTAAATTATTAAGTTGACAAAAGAAAATGAATGTAGTTAACTATTCGACAATGTTGATTGGTTAGTTATTGGTATGACTGATAATGCCAAAACAAATACAATTATGATCTTAGACTCGCCGAAAATGAATTATTCTTGTTACATTGTTAGTTATTTACTTAGAAAGAGCATGGTGCCTTCGACAACACGATATGCATTAAAGATACATCTATGATCATTTTTATTAAGGGGTCTAGAAAAATATATTTTGAAATCATTCAAAAATCCTGCCACGTATCCTGAACCGAAAAGCATTAATTAAACAATACTAACATTTTGTTACAATATAATCAAAATTTATAATAAATGGATATCTTATTCTTCTTAAAATAAATTAATATATTTTTGAAAAAAACATGTTACATGTCACTGAGTAAAAGAAGGTTTAGAAAAGTTTATCTCTCATCACTTGTACCTTCATTATATGTAACATTTTGTTACAATATAATCAAAATTTATAATAAATGGATATCTTATTCTTCTTAAAATAAATTAATATATTTTTGAAAAAAACATGTTCCATGTCACTGAGTAAAAGAAGGTTTAGAAAAGTTTATCTCTCATCACTTGTACCTTCATTATATGTAACACATTGACTAATAGAGTGTCAAATAATATTGGGAATATGAAAGGGTTGTGATGCATCGATCTTGTTAGACAACACGACATCGTTCCGAACAGAGAAAGATGCAATCGGAAATGTAAACTCGGCTAGAGGATTTCCTGTGATTGATACAATGAAGGCCGCAGTGGAGAGGGCTTGCCCGAGAACCGTTTCATGCGCAGATATGCTCACCATCGCTGCTCAACAGTCTGTCACATTGGTATGTTCCTTTGATCCGTTTTCTTTTGTTCATTATAAATACTGTTTTCAATTTTAATACATTTCACAGTCATTACAGACTACAATTAGTAATTTAGTATGGACTTTTCAACTGTAGGACATGTATTCAAAACTAATCGACAAATATTCAAAACGCGTGGTCCCGTCAAGAAAACTTGACATGTTTAATATAGACATTGACAAATTTAAATATCATCACGAGAATATACTTGGTTGGATAAGACTACTTTTTTAGATAGCCAAGTATAGAAATAATAATATTTTTCAAAAACTGGAGTTTAGAAAACTTCACTTTGGCATTTTGGCTATACAATCAAGTATTTAATTACATGTTTTCTTTATATATATATTTAAACATCAAATCTTTGGAAAAATAAGAATAATCTCTATAACATTTGTAAATAAAAAGCTCTAAAAACAATAGTTGTTCTGAATGTATAGGCAGGGGGTCCTTCTTGGAGGGTTCCTTTGGGGAGAAGAGACAGCTTACAAGCATTTTTCGATCTATCTACTGCTAATCTTCCTTCTCCATTCCTCACACTTCCGGCACTTAAAGCCAGCTTTAGAAACGTCGGCCTCGACCGTCCTTCTGATCTTGTTGCCCTCTCTGGTAATTGACAAAAACTTATTAAATATAATTTGCTATTTCTGTACCTATCGAGTTTATTAATGATCATATGTTCATTTTTGGTTAGGCGGTCACACATTTGGTAAAAATCAATGCCAGTTCATCATGCAGAGACTATACAATTTCAGCAACACCGGTTTGCCTGATCCTACCCTCAACACTACTTACCTCCAAACTCTTCGTGGACTATGTCCCCTTAATGGTAACCAAAGTGCCTTGGTGGATTTTGATCTGCGTACCCCTACGGTTTTCGACAACAAATACTATGTGAATCTCAAAGAACTGAAAGGTCTTATCCAGACTGACCAAGAGCTGTTCTCTAGCCCCGATGCCGCTGACACAATCCCCTTGGTGAGAGAATATGCTGATGGCACACAAAAATTCTTCAATGCATTTGTGGAGGCTATGAATAGGATGGGCAACATTACACCTCTTACGGGAACTCAGGGAGAGATCAGACTGAATTGTAGTGTGGTGAACTCCAACTCTCTACTCGAAGATGTGGTTGAAATGTTTGATTTCGTTAGCTCTATATGAGAATAGTATCTCCGCATGTGGCTACCAAAATATATTTTACCATAAATAAAGCGCTATCAAGATGTCACTTGAGAATATTTTATTTTAGATCACTAGCTGTTGTCTGGCTTTGTACTCGAGAACTATATAATAAATAAGTTTTTCTAAGTAATCCATTTTCTTCTAATAGTGTGCTTTATATTTTTTTTTTCATTTGATGATCTCTATTGGTGATGATATCCTTATGCTTCGGACATTTTTTGGAAAGTTTTTAGGAGCCTATTAATTTATGTCATGCTGCGACTTTAGGCCAAAATTTTATTGTAACCCTATTTTAATTCTATGGAGTTATTAGATTAACCAATTCATTCATCTTTCGCTGTCAAAAACCCCTATATGGACGGAAACAAAATCTAAGGCATTGGACCACAAGTTTAGTTCCCTTCTGCTGGATTATCCATCACGTCTCTGCGNGGGGGGGGGGGGGGGGGGGGGGGGGGTGAGGGTTGGGTTCATTTCCTTAGTATATACTCAAAAGAGGCATTGAACAAGAAAGAGATTGGAGATTTGTCCAGTCACTATCCAGTGTCCACTCTCACAATTTTAAGATGGATTTATTTTTGAGCTAGGTCAAATCTCGATGCAATAGCTTTTGCTAACGAATGAGTTGAAACTACAATGCTCAATTTGTGCAAAGTAAAACCAAAAACTCGAAACACAAAATTACAGCGAACTGAATGCTTCAACCCACCCTTGTTCATGATTTTGTCCCACACAGACAATGCATTTGAAGTTTGGATTACTGTTTCCTCCTCGCAGCTTCGTTAAAGATCACTACAGCACTAAGAAGACTCCTTCTGACTTGTTCCCAGCGGCTTCGACGGGTCTCTTGTCGGGAATAATAGTTCTTTTATTTGTTCCTCTGCGTCCTCTTCTGATATTGCCTGCGCAAGAGTGTTTTTCATTGGCTTGAAATGTTATGAACTTATGATAACATCAACTGTTTCTTTAATTAGCACACGGTTAATTAAACATCAAGAACATGAGAGCTGACTTACCCTTGTCGAGAATGCAAACCGCAATGACTCAATCTTAGCTCCTGCGCAAAGCCTGAGGTCAAAACCAAGGGAATCTAACCCTATCAGCTTCACTTCCTGCAAAACGCAAAATATAAATTCTCATGAAAATATACTATTTACTGAAAAACCTACAGAAATTAGGTCTTCTAAAAGTCAAAGAGGTTTCAGCTAAATTACCTCTGCTTGAATACCGTAGTACCTCCAACACAAAGACCGAAGTGCTTCAGCTAGTTTATCACCAGTTTCTTCTAAACGTCTTATGATTCCAGCTGATGCATGAGCAATAACATCAGGTTGTGCTTTTCTTACATCTTCAACTTCAACTTCAGTCTGTTCCAAATAAGTAAAAGACATGATTCAGCATAAAAACTTGCAAGAGAAAGCAAGGCGCAAGCGAAGATGGACAAGATTTAATGCAAAACCTGATCCCCTTGCGCTGTAATAAGTTGAATTCTTATCATCTCCAGCTTGTAAAACGCCACCACTTTTCTCGTCTTCTCAGATTCATCATCACCATCTGCCTTCTCAGTGGCTTCAAGCTTCTCTTCTTTTAAGTTTTCAGCGTTATTGTCTCCCTTGGTACTTGTTGATTTTATGTCAGCAAGTTTCTGTTGGATATCTGAATAATCTTCCACTAAGATGTGACTCAACAGTCCCTGGATGGCAAGGCCAGCAGACGGCTGATCCATCCAATCTACAGAATCATTTGAAGCCACCTAGAATTGCCAATTACATTAAGATTGTAAAATTTCATCACAACACATTTTTCTCAGAAGATGAGACTGAAGTTTAACCTCGGACATTCTCTTTGCAAAAAACATGGGATGACAGCTCCTCATTGTTTCCAGTTTTGCCCAGTCACCAAGCGATTCATCATCATCTTCATCATCATCATCATAGTCATCCTCATCATCATCTTCATCTTCATCCTCTAGAACAGCAACCCATTCCTGAAGTCAAGAACACAGTTGCTACTGAAACATGCTAAGGAATGGCATAGATTTATTCTAAAAGATGAAATGAAAGTAGTTAAACCTCCACATCGTCTTCTCCTTCATCCCCATCTTCCTCACTGTCATCTTCTCCTCCACTTTCATCATCTTCGGATTCAAAGTCACTATCAGATAGACCCATCAGCTCCATTTCCTTGATCATCTCCATCGTATCAAAACCTACTATTACTTGCTGCAATGCCATCCATAAGTTCTTTAAAATGAATTACATAAAAAAAAGGTAGTGCACAAACTAAAACCAAGCAGGACATGAATGTCAAGAGGCAGCAACATACCACATAGTTATTTTCAGAGGTAACAGACTGCATGACGTCCTCATCCTCCTTAACTTGAAAGTATAAATCTGCAGAGCATTAGTGTTATTTTCGATTCAATTTTTGATTTACATAATTAAAGGGAACTAAAAGATTGATGAAACAGTCCACGTACTTCCATTCTGATCTGTTATATAAGGTATATCTGGCCAGAGAATATTCTCAAGAACTCCATCACCAGTTGAACCAGTAAGCATCAAGGTTCCTTTATTGTTCACCTGAACATGACACACTACGGAAATGTTAGATGCACAAAACGAATCTTGAACTGAAAATGGAGGAACATATGACCCATATATGTATGTGATGCAGGCTTACACAATTTATCAATATAAAATGATTTCTCTAAACAAGAAGGTTTCTACAGAGGAACAATATGAGCAAGTAAACCTACTAGACGGTCTAACACAAGGCATTGGCCCCTACAATGCTTCTGTACCAAAGAGAAAATGAAGAAGGTAGGCAATGCAGATCGAGAGACGCAATATAACACACCTCAATGATGGTTCTAGTAGTTTCTGCAGGGGAAAGCCTGGAATCTCCTCCAGCATTTTGTGGCAGAGAGGCTCTAATATCTTCAGAAGGATGATATCTTGACTTGCCAGTTTGCTTCTCTGGATCTGAAGCTGAATTTACATACTCAGCCGTGGCTTGAGTTCGATTCTTCCTCGCGTGTTTCTTTGTTAAATAGTCATTCTTGTACTTCAGATATCCACTCCTAGAAAAAGTGCATATCAGTCAATTCAAATGTTTTTGCATAGAAAATAATAAGAATGTGCTTACTAGTACATAGAAAACAAAAAGATATGACTAGTCTCCAAAAGTCTTAGCATCCCATGCATTTCATTACAGACATGAAAAGGATGACAGAAACTTCCATGTATACTCACAAAAGTCAAACGACAAGATATTTCAGTCACAGGTTATAGTCTTAGGAACTGTAAACAAACACCTTATTAACATCAGCTAACAACCAGGAACAAACTCATTGTTCTTACAAGTTAGTAGTATCAGCCATACCCGAAGAATACCTCAAAAGAAATGAACTTTAACTGGTTCCAAGGTCTAACGATAGAGTAAATAACTAAAGAAACATCCAATAAACACTAAAGTCAACATTCCCATTGATAAGAAACATATTTGCATGGTAGTATACTAACAAACTAATAGATAAGCTAACCAAAACTATAATCTAACATCTGTATTAAAATCCAAAACTCTCCAAACAACAAAAATATATGTATTCAAGAGTCCAACAAAAGTTCTTTCTTTTGGCAAAAAATGAAAAATAAATAACTCAAAATTACTTTGGTAATTCGAAGATGAAGAAAGAAAAAGGAAAGGTACAGTACCCAGCAGTATTGTTGAGACGTTGAGGATGAAAAATCCGGCGGGAAGCGTAATGGAAGCAGCTGACTCCCTCTTCCTTGCTCGGTGCAGGACGACTCTCTGCAAATTATCAAAGACGAATGAATGAATAACAGAAGAGCATTTTCTCAATAGTTTTTTTTTATAAAAGAGTAAACTTAGAGGTTACGGAGTAACGTCGCCGGAGAGAAGAATCCGGAGGAGAGACGGACGGCCATGACCGACTCAATCATCTGTAAGATATTTTCTCTCAGATTGAGCTCCGAAGCTAGGAAGAGAGAGAGAGAGGTTTGCAGATTAGGCTATCTAGTTTGGGGAGCTTTCCTTACACTCGATGACGTGTTATTTTCTCATTGGTTAGCACCCCGAGAAGATATTATTATAAAGCTGTGTGTACTTTCAAACTCGTCAAAACGCTGCGTTTTGCTGTATCATGTCAATATAGTCGTCACACCGCTCTAGTATGAGACTCACCTCAAGAACCAGACACCCAAACCGGAACACATGAAATCTATTGGTGTCTCTGATGAATCCATAAGCTTCTTTCACTTTTCCTGGTCTCGGCCAAGAAGATTCAACTATACAAGCAAAATGCTCTAACCTTGGAGTAATCTTGTAATGATTTTGTCATGAACTTGGAAGTAACTCCCACCTTCTTCTAGAGTTTTAGTAACCCCGCCGCATGGCTACAAGCAGCTAGCATTGTGAGAAACACAAACTGATTGGTGAATGTCACCATGCAAATTCATTTACTAAAATTACTTATAAATACATGTACAGTCATGTGATAATAATATTTGGTTTTAGCTACCAATCATTTTTTTTTTCTTTTAGTTATACCCTTAATTAATTAACGAACCTATAAAAATGCAAACAAGGCCACATTTTCTAAGCAATACATTTTTTCAACACAACACTCTCAATAGGGATCTTATCCGTGGGAAAATGACAGTCCATCTTAGATCCATTACTCGGCAACAAACTGCACGGCTTCGGCTTAACCCTGCTCGTAACCCCGGCCACATCAGTACAGTTCCACTGCAGCTTCTTCGTGGTGGGCGACAAAGCCATAGTCACATTCGACATACATATCCCCGTAAAAGGATCCTTCTTAATCCCTTCTAACTTAGCCGATATCGTAACGTTTTCAGCCGTCATGTCACGGTAGTTAATGTTTCTAATCTCCGGCAACGCGTTAGGATCAAAGCCTATGGGATGAAGCTTATACGAACCGGTCATCCAAAACACGTACTTCATATTCTTCATCGTGAACCTCCTAGCGAAAATGTCTTTGACGTAACCTCCACGTCCTATGGCGGTCTTGATTCGGATCGCTGATTGCGTGTTGAGTAGCGTCACGTCTTCGATTCTAACGTCTTTGATTCCTCCAGACATTTCGCTTCCGATGGCTATGCCTGCGCTGTCCGGTGAAACGCAAGTGAGACGTCGGATTGAGAGCTGTTGTGTTGGCATTGCGGTCGCGATTCCATATTGGTCGATACCACTTTTCACCGCGATGCAGTCGTCGCCGGAAGTTACGGAACAGTCTTCTATTAATGTGTTGGTGCAAGAATCTACGTAGAGTCAAATCAAGAACATTAGTTAGTGTTTAAGACCAAATCAAGAACAAGAGATTGTGTTTAAAACCAAATCAAGAAGATTAGCTAGTGTAAAACATAATCAAGAACATGAGCTAACTAAATCAAGAACCTGAGCCGGTGTTTAAAACCAAATCAAGAAAATGAATGTTTAAGCCAAATGTTTCTTTATTCTCAGCTAGAACGTTTTGATTAGAAAATCAAAGAAATTTATTTTTATAAACTAATGTATAATTAAAGACGTACCAGGATTGATTCCATCGGTGTTAGGAGAATCGATAGGAGCATCAATCTTAATATTTTTGATGATGACGTTCTTGCAATACACAGGATGAATGTTCCACATGGGAGAATCGATTAAATTGATATCTGAGATTTGTATGTTTTCAGAGAAGAGGATTTCGATCAACAAAGGTCTCGATATCAAATTGAAACCACCACTTCGATACTTTAACCACCATGACTTCCCTTGTCCATTGATCGTTCCTTTGTTACCTATTTAAACAACATTCAAATCATATTTTGATTCAGTCTCATATTTAGCTATTTAGACCATTTGATGGATTAATTAATGATTTTTCATGTTGTGCTTACCAGTAATAACAACATCTGTTAGGTTAGTTCCGTAGATTAAACTAGCAAACCTTGCATCTCCATATGACGGCAAACGCGGAATCATAGGATATTCAGATTCAACCTGTTTGTTTTAAAACCAAATTAGCTATGAATATTCTTACACAAATTTTTCATCTCAAATCAAATTAGTAATTTTTTTAGCACATTCCTTCCTATATAGGCTATAAATAACACTAGCTGACATTTTAAAGGTAGATATATTACCTGAGAAGCAAGAATAGTTGCACCTTGTTGGATAAACAAAGTAAAATGGCTTGTGAGGTTGAAACTTCCGGTGAGCCAGTTCCCCGGCGGAACAATGAGTTGTACACCACCGTCAGCTGCCTGCGGAGTAAGCTTGGCGATGGCGTCTCTAAACGCTTTTGTGTTGGAGGTTTTCCCATCACCAACAGCTCCAAAATCCGTCAAAACCGCTTTGTGTTTCCGGCATTGCATCGCCATGTATTGTATACCTTTCGTGCTATCAACGCAAGATTCCAAACCGGATATGGTTAATACTACTAGTATACACAAACTTGTCTGAATCATCTTCATCTGTGAGAAATTGAAATACATCAGGATCAATTATTTGTTTAAAAAATGAGACAAGCAAACGAATCACTATCAGAAAAAAATCAAGAAAATAAGGAAGTGAATCAAGAAAGTTACCTTGGAATTTGAGAGATAAAGGACGATATACTCGATGTAGAATGGATATTTGTAAATAATTTATAGAAAATGATAGTCAATACATAAATGGAAAGAAGAAAAAAAGACAAAGAAAAGAGAATAAGCCGGTTTAATCTGATCTTCACAAACAGCCAATCTCATGTATTAATAACATTGTGATTGTGTGTATATTCTTGATTTACCAAATATGCAAATGGTGTTGACTTCCCTAAAAATAACTTCTTCTTTTTTTAATAAAGATTTTCGATAAACGCCTCCTTCGCTTCAAATGCAAAGATAAATCAATTCATGGTAAAGGATCTACAAGCTGTCAATCTTGTGCTGAATCCATTGCAATTATGGATTTGATTCTTTACAAGATAGCCTCATGTGTCTAAATCTCAAAAAGTCAACACTCACCAATAGTCATTACAAGAACATTTCCCATCTTTGAAATGATGAAAACGATTCAAATCTCTCAACACAATCTCTCTACCAGAGACCGTTGTTATATACTTCATTGCGTTATGGCAATCTCCACATACCCGCAAGTTCTTGAACACCCTAACCGGTCTCGACTTACTCGTGCTTATAAGCCCAAACACAACCGCGATTTTCTCGCTGTGCTGATACAGTAACCTCTCTTTCTCTGCTTTATCATCTCCTTCCTCTAGCTTGTGAAGAACAAGATCCGTATCAGGAACATATCCACAACGTTTGATCTCACTGATCAATCGGTCTAGTTCAGCATATATACGATGAGTACTCGGGTGAGATGTATCGCCAACGTAGAATTTATGAACCTTATCTCCCACCTCTATCCAACTACAACCTCCTTCTTTAACCAAGTTTCTCTCTTTCATCTTCTTCCTCATCTCTGCAGCTTCTTCCCATTTCCCTACATCAAACCACTCAACATGATTTCACTTCACACAAGATTTTTTCATTATGGTATGTGTATATATTATATAGTTACCTGTACTAGCGTATATGTTTGAGAGCTGTATATAAGCAGCAGGCTCATTCGGGTCGAGTTCTAAGATCTTTCTCGCAGCCATCTCTCCAAGCTCTGTGTTGCTGTGAACTCTGCAAGCTCCAAGAAACGTACGCCACACTAGAACATCGGCCTGGAAGGGCATTGTGTTAATGAACTCAAATGCGTCTGTGAGAAGACCAGACCGACATAGAAGATCAACCATGCAGGCATAATGCTCCATTTTAGGTTTGATCTTGTGGTCTTCATACATTGATTTGAAATGTCTCAATCCTTCAGAGACCAGACCAACGTGACTGCACGCGGATAAGATTGCCACGTAAGTGACTTCATTAGGCTTCACCCCTGCCTCCATCATTTGGTTGAATGTTTCCAGTACCCTTTTAGCGAATCCATGTTTCGCGAAACCCGTGATCATTGAAGTCCACGAGATGACGTTACGATCTTCCATTAGACTGAAGACTCGTGAAGCTGTGTCAATGCTTCCACATTTGGAATACATGGAGATCAAAGCGTTGCAGACAGGTTGGTTGCACGAGAGCCCGAGTTTAACCACCTGGGAATGAACTTGCTCGCCTTTTCTTATCGAACCAATACTCGCAACACCTCTCAACAAGCTAGCAAAAGTGAAAGCGCTAACACCTAACTCTCTCTCAGTAATCTCATGGAAAAGCTCAAAAGCTTCCTCAAAGTCCAAACTCCTGCAGGCTCCATCAAGAAAGGTGTTATAAGAGACCAAGTTCTTCTCAGAAAGCGACTCAAAAGCTCTCCGAGCGTCTTCCATCATATCAGCTTTAACAAACATGCTGATAACCGAGTTCGCAACAGAGCTATTCGAAGCAAGCCCTCGCTTAAACGCATGACCAAGAACCTGTTTACCCACCCTCCTCGAATCCAAAAGATTCCCACACGCCTTAAACGCGCTGGAGAAAGTGAAATGATTCGGCTGGACACGTCCTTGAGTTACCATCTCCCCAAAGAGCTTAACAGCCTCTGCATCAAGATCACCGCTTTGCATATACCCAGTGATCAACGCCGTCCAGGACATCACACTATGATCCTCCATCCTATCAAACACCTTCCTACAATCATCCAACGAACCACCCGCGGAACACTTCGCATACATATCAACCAAACTACACCCAACATCCTCCACTAACCCCAACCTAATCACCCAAGAATGCAACTGCTTCCCCAAAGACAAATCCTCCAACTCAGCACACGCCGAAAAAACAGAGCTCAGCGTGAACTTATCAGCCTCGAAACCACTCAAAACCATCTCCAAGAAAAACCTAACCGCTTCCTTAGGAAACCCCAATTGCATACACCTAGTAATCATCAACGTCCACGTCACAACATTCAGCTCAGACATTTGATCGAACACCTTATACGCATTCTCAAGACTATTCTCCCCTCTCACAAACATATCAATCAAAGCACAACCAACGCATACATCCGATTCAAAGTACCCAGTCTTCACCAAAAACCCTAGAACCACCCTCCCAACGGTGGCAACACTCTCCGGATCCGAACAGGCTCGTATCACCGCCGTGTAGCAATAATCGTTCGGCACTAACCCTAACTCCAGAAACCCAACGAAAAGCCTAATCGCATCCCCTCCCTTCCCGTTGTTACCGTAACAAGCCATCATCGCGCTCCACGAAACGACGTCGCGCTTGCCGGACCTCCCCATCGTCTCGAACACGTCCTCGGCTCGCGCCGAGTCGCCGGATTTGGAGTAGAGGCTGATGAGGGAGTTGTAGAGGACCGAGTCGGGCTCGATCTCGGACTCGATTAGCCGGGAGTGGACGAGCTTCCCGAGGCGGAAGTCGCGAGCTCGGATGCAGGATTTGAGGAGGGTGGAGAAAGTGGCGGGGTCCGCGGGGCGGATACCGTCGCGGGACATGAGGTCGAGGGAGGAGATCGCTCCTCGGAGATCTCCGGCATTGAGGTGGCGGAGGATCAGACGGTCGGCGAGGTTTGTGCGGTTAGAAACGGACGGTGGAGATTTAATCGGGAGTTTGGCGGGAGATGGGAGCGAGAAGCTTATCGTCGCCATCGGTTTCTTCTCGTCTAAAAATCATTCCGTTATCGTATAAAATTGATAATTTATCTAACATTTCATTTTGATCCCTCAACTATAATGTAATTTCTAATACTCCGTAAAACTAGTTTAACGGCTCTTGTAGCCGACAGTGAAGGCAGTTACATAGTTGGTGGTGGAGCCTGGTGATATCTTTCTTTGGGAGGTTGCGAGTGGGAAGCTGCTAAAGAAGTGGCATGCTCATTACGGTTCAGTAACGTGCTTGGAGTTCTCTGGAGACGGTTCTTTGTTGGTTTCAGGGTCTCGAGATCAGTCCGTTCTCTTATAAGGTTGTTGAGTATTTCTTTTATTATTTTGTTTTGTTTTCTAAAGGTGTTATCTTTGTTCTCATTATATACTTTACTCTTATTGGTTAGTTAGGCTATTTGATGTTCAACTAAGGCAGCAGCAAGAGATAACTCTCTATGAACACAAATTTGATGAGCATACGATGGCTATAACCGATATTGTTATAGACTATGGTGGATCCAATGGTCTGGTAGTTTCTGCTTCAAAAGATAATACTTGCAAGGTACTTGTTTGGACTAGTAATCTTTATGCCTTCGTTAAAAACCCTGATATAGCTTTTTTTTTAATTTATTTCATGTCCATAGGTTTGGAGCCTGTCACAGGGAAAAATGTTGAGAAGTATAATCTTTCCTGCAGAAATCAATGCACTTGCATTGGACCCTGGCGGCTCTGTGTTCTATACGCTGGTGGCGGAGATAGCAAAATCTATATCGGTGCCTTGAATTCCTCTAGTGACTATTATGCGACACAAGCTCTTGGTTCAGTATCCGATAATAGGTACCTTCCCGTTCCTTGTATTAAATACTATCTTCTTCTTCTCTTTTGTTAGCATCTTGTAAAACATAATCTCTAAAAAAATTTCCGTAGCTGTTCCTGTCTTCTCTTTTATAAGATTCTCTTATAGAGATGAACAGGAGCGAATCCAGCAGGGATTATTAGTGGGTGCACTAGTGTGTAAAATTACAAATTTTGATGTATACATATAAAAATTAGTGAAGAAATACACTAGTTTTTCAAAAAACTTATGGGTGCATGTGCACTCTCAATCTTCTTACTGGCTTCGCCCTGGAGATGAACGTTAGCTTGTAGTAGTTTCTTGACTCTAAGATTGTTTCTACAATAGTTGTTGACTCAAAATCATATTTGGTTTGGAACACAGCAAAGCCATTACTTGCTTAGCATATTGCGGAGAAGGAAACGTTTTGATTTCTGGATCAGAAGATGGTGTTATTTGTGTTTGGGATCCCAGATCACGTAAACCTGTTCGTACTTTCACTTTCGGCCATGGAAAAGGTTTCTCTTTTTCATAAGCATTTTCTTCTCTTTGTAGTTCTTGTACTTGTGCAATATGTTTGGTCTGTTTATAACCCCTTTTTTTTTCTTCTTACAGGACCTGTGAACAATGTTCAAGTTGTCAGAAAAACGATTGTTGGTAATTGCAACAAATCACAATCTTCCTGGAGAAGAAATGTTGTTTCTTCATTGCCTCCTCCTTTGGAGAAATACGAAAGAAACGGAGATGATACCATGGATGGTATAGTCATCGTTGATCCGTCGCCATTTGCTGATGATGTTCATGCTTACTCTTCCGACCACAGTACTGACCTTATTAACGAGCAAGTTAGAGAGCTTCAGGTTTGTGTTTCCTCTGTTTCTATATATTTAAATAAAAAGACACTTTTGTTTTTTCTCGTATTTTAACAATTATCTATTTGTTTTTGCCTTGTATCAGCAACAAGGCTCTGCAGCAACGGAGATCGAAATGAAAAGATTGAAACTTGAGTACAAAAAATCTGTACAGATGAATGATCAATGGCAGAAGAACTATGAGGATTTGCTCCAGCTGGTTATGGAAGAAGAGCTAAACGGTGTTTCTAATTGAAACCTTTTTTATTGTTATTCCTTTTACATTTTTCTGAAATTATACTTAGAGATATATTTTAGTCAAATGGAATTTGAAAAAATATTGCAGCTAAATATGTTTTATAAATTCCTTTTAGCAAGGGCAAAACTAATAGGACCTGACAATGTATCGTCAACGCCTAAAATTAAATTCAACAGAAATTGATAACATACTTTATAACTTAATGGATATGACAGAAATAGTAAGGTTTGTCATGGAATCATTTCTTAATTTTCAATGATGATTATTGGATAGAGCAACTAGTCTATCTATCAAATAACAACCAGAAACTTTGATCCAGTGTTGAGCAGAATAACGAATTAGCTCAATCTACTGATAAGTGGAGCCTCTTTCTTGGACAGCAGTTTTGATGGTTCTTAGAGATTCCTCCCAGTCGTCAAGTAGCTGATGAGGATTACTTATGACCGTTGGATCTACCGTCAACGAAACCGTCATCTTGTTCATGTAACTTTGGAAATGAATCGTCAAAGCCTAATCAAAAGACCAATGGGATCGTAAAATCTTATTAACCACACTTTTAAAAGAAAAAAAAACATAAAACATAATGGTTTATCTAGAAATAGAATCTTACATGGGGGTGGCCATAAACACTGGGGGCCAGGTAAGTGATAGGATGTCCAAAGAAACTAATTTCTTCAATAGGACCAATCAAGTTTGAAAAGGACATCGTTGTGTTTGACAATACTCTATTTAATAGATTAGCTGTCACCTAGCATTCATTTCAGTTCATAAGAAGATTAGATCAACGACCAACTAACGATAATAAATGGTGATTTAATGTAATCATGATCATTGTTATTGAAACTAACCTCAACACCAAACGCTTTAATCATGAATTTACCAACGATGAATGTTAGTGCAGCTTCCAAGGAGTTTTTCTTCCGGTCGATGATCCTTTTGGCTGTTCCAAGATGTTCTAAGGGATCCTTACGTAAACCGATCGAAAACGGAAAGACAATGTAGCCGATCATATTACCCCATCTACACATAGATCCTTTATTCATCATATCAGCTAGATCCTGTTTTTTACCAAAAAAAAAGGTTATTATATGATCGTCAAACTGAAAAGGAAATGGTAAGTGAGCTTATAAGAACTTGCTTGGATTCCAGTGGTGGGTCTTAAGTTTATAAGTAGAGCAGATCTCAGCCTTATTCTTTTAGGCATATCATTTGAATTACGCTTAGATTCTTGATCTTCTCCTACTATCTTCTTCTCTTCTCCTGTTAATTTATCATAAAATAATTAAAACTTAATCATATTGTTTATAGTATGCAGCAATCTATGACATGTATATGGCAAAGGGTTAAATATATGAATATTTTCCAATCAAAAACTAATTTCACTTAATTAAAATCAAAACCAATACGAGCCAAATTAAATAAATGAACAATTTCTTCTGTCAGTCGAAAAATTGATTATGCACTCTGAAAACGCCTATCAAAATTTAGTAAGATTCAACTTACACCGTAAATAATATGCGATGTTCTATAACATGTATATGGCAAATAGTTTGTATGTACCATATCTTTTCTCTAAGTATAGCGAGAGACCAGCCTGAGTTACTCCAAGCACAACATCGTTGACAGTCTAGTAAACCAAAAACAAATTAATAATAAATACCTAAACTTAAATCAACTCAAATGTAAAGTACTATATTAAGGGGAATCTTACCATCTTCATGGTAGTCTTGATTTGCTTTATGTCGTCTAAGCTTACGGTAAGATGTACTAAAGACATCCGTTTAGGCTTACATAACCGGTAATCGCCTTTGATTGGTGTTTTAGTATCCTTAAGGAACACTGCCGTAGCAATGAACGTCAAAGCATCACAAATCGTATTTAAAACCAACGTAATCGTGGACCATAGAACCGTAAATAACCGCAAGAGCCGGAAACCACTCCTTGAACCTCCCGTTAACCGTGAAGACCCAGATGACGTTCGGTTTTGGTACGGTAGAGTCGGGAGCTCGTTAAGGTTCGATGTTTTACGCATGCAAGCGAGGACAAGGGCCATTAGAGACATACCATCTCCTAACGAGTGATGAAACTTCAAAATGGCGACGTTTTCGGCATCGGAGGTTTTTAAATCGAGTAGGTGAAGCTCCCATAATGGCTTCGAGGTATCTAAAGGGACCAAGGTGAGGTTGGAGACATAACTCTCAAGAAACTTGTCTGCGTTTGCGTTTTTTATGTTTTGAGTTTCGATGTCTGGTACGGTGACATGATCATTGACGACCACGTTTGTCCGAACCCATCTTTGTGTTTGTTTCTTTTTGATTGTTTTGTTGACCTACAAGTAATTAATCATTTAAATATATATTAAAATTAGCGTAAGTATCTCAACTAATAAACAGATTCAGGGCGGGGAAAGGAAAAAATTGTCAAGTTCAATAAAAAAAATGTAAGGACTGAAGGAGAAAAATTGAACTAAAAAATACAGAAACATTAATGTTAGTAGCATTACAATAAATGATCAAATCAAGCATGAGAAATATAGGTTTATAGAAGAATTAAAATTCACATAAAATCAAATGAATTGAAACATAGTATATATACTTAATTTTTAGGATGACAATAAAAATACTTCAGTTTTTAGATGAAAATAATTATTTTAAAACATTTGTTTATTCAGTATATTTCCTAATAAACCTATCATTTAAGTGGAATAAAATGGTACTATTAATATGCAATTCAACTAGATTTATTTTTGTAACCAAAATGGAACGATATTCTCCTATATTTTGGAATGAAATTTCAGAATTTATATTTCATTCACCTACAATTTTAACATTTTTGTAACAAAAATGAAACAATATCCTCCCATTTTAGAATATTATATTTCCATCACCTACAATTTTTAATTTCCTTTTCCTATTCAAAATATTTATATCTACCTTTCTAAGCAAGATTTCACTATATCTTTGAAGCCTTTAATTGTAATAGTTAAAATTGTTTGATAAACGCAATGTTTTTTTTTTGAACATTTTCGTACGCAATGTTTTTTTTTTACTAGAAAATTTTAAGTTTAATAATGTAGAAAATAAATCTACATGAAAAACGTTTATATTATTATTAACTCTTGTATATAAGAGAGAAAGAAAAGTATAAACAGATTCAACTAACAGAAACTTTCAGAATGTTTGAAAAAAAATTAGAGTCCTGAGTTTTAGAGTGTGACACTGTNGGGGGGGGGGGGGGGGGGGGGGGGAAATACGAGCCTAACAAACAAACAAAAACGCCCTACAAAAGATTACTGGTCAAGAAACACTATCCAAACACGACGATCACGCAAAACGATGTAAAAAAAAGACAGAAAAAATCAACCAAACTTGGTTTTTTGGGTGAAGTATTAAATAAACAACCAAACCAACCAAACTTGTTGGATCGAAAAAGGTCTATCCATCAAAATGAGTTAAAATTATTTTTTCCTGCCATAGGGAAAGCTTATACATGCATATAAGTTTATATATACCATACATAAAACTATAAGTTACAATCATTCTAAACGTATATAATTTGCATGTGTATGCAAAAGTGTTTGGACTGACCAATTTACTGGAGAAACGAGGGTGTCTGATCAAACTTTGCTTTAATCCTTCCATAACCACAGCTGGCTCGATCTTCTTCTTAACACCAATCACCGTTATTACATAACAGTTGAACTTCGGTGCGTGGAACACACGCGCCGCCGGACTAAGCGGTTGCTCCTTCTCTTCTTTCGTTTTCTTAGCGGTTGCCTCTGGTATGTCTCGTTGTATCTTAATCTCCATAGCTTCCTGTTCGACCTTAATCTCCATAGTTTTCGGTTCGACCATAATCTCCATAGCATTTGGTTCGACCTTAGTCTCCATAGTTTATCTCTCTTAATTTGATATCTCTATCTTTTTTTTTGTAACACTGATATCTCTATCAATATAGAGCCTCACCTACTTCTTTATATGATGTTTTCTTTGTCAACCTTTATATGATGTTGTGGAGATCCTTTATATACTAATTGAAAAATATTATAATATATGGGTTATGCTATATGTCATATTTTTTTTTTTGAAAATAATTATGCTATATGTCATTACTAAAACAATTTTTATTTTTTAGAGAAATGTGTCGTTACATCTAAACATATATCATAGTTCTCATTAAATTAACTCTAAAATTAATTAGTAATTTACAAATGTGTATTTTTTATTTAAATAAAAACTATAGAATGAGATAATATTATTAAAATATGTATATAGAACAATTAATAACTTTTGAATAAATAAAGATTTGATAGTAGTTTGTGTATTTTTAATCATTTTAAATTTTATACTATTGAAAGAAATTAAACAATCACATAAGAGTATGAGTGGTGACCAATGAATGAATAGGAATAATGCATTTCTTACTGTTTCTAAGAAAAATTACTATATATAATGAATAATATTTTCTTTCAATTTCTTCTCATTTTTTTATTGTGGAGAATATAAAATAATATTTTTCTTACTAAATATGATAAGAAATACTCGTTCCTTGTCATTCATACAATTTTATTCTTATTTCATATTCATTCCTAATTTTCCTTTGATGGTTAAGTCAAATCCGAACTATATAAGAAAGATCTAGATGTTTCTATATGTTATATTTGAAGTTTTTGAAATGGGTATAAATTAGTACAACTGTAAAATATCGCACATAAAAAAAATTGCAATCAATGATTTAATTTTTTTTTCATTTGACTAGGAAGTCACATTAAACAAATATTCAGACTAAAAGTATATATCAGTTTTCATATTATTTACAATTAAACTTTATATTCTATAAAATAGATAAATATTTAATTTTGAAATTTTAAGAATATATATCATACTTGAATGGATAAAATTTAAATAAATTTTAGTTTTAATTTAGTTAAATCATTAAAATATATTTTACATATTAACTCGTTTTATTGCTTTCTAACAGAAAGTGTTGCTTTTATTGTTGTCAAAAAAATGTATTACTAATTTGGATGGTTCACCCACCGACTTTAATATGTACTTTTTGTGTTATTTGTGGCGTTTATAAAGTTAATTGTTTTCTAAAGACGTAAAATAGAATAGTTCAGATTTGATACCAAAATAGTTAATTAAAAATATTATAATAATTAAGTAATTATATAAATTCATTCTCTTCATAAATGTATATTATACTGTGTAGCGTTTATAAAGTAAGACGTAAAATAGAATAGTTCAGATTTGATACCAAAATAGTTACTTAAAAATATTATAATAATTAAGTAATTATATAATATTCATCCTCTTCAAATTATATTAAACTGTGTAACCTCTTCATGCGTTTATTAAGTTATAAATCGATGAAAAAAAGAAGAAAAATAAGTAATAAATCTTGGGGTCTGGAAACCCCGAAATAGACCAATGGATATTAATGTTTTGGAGTTAGTGTACATTTTATAAGCTTTTTTTATCAACGGTATAGAATTTCATTAGTTAGTGGCCTTACTGTTTATGGTGGACAAGGTGAAAAAGAGGGTTTTTGAATAACAGAACTAAGGAATTTTTATGCCTACTCCATTTTTTTAGCCTACTCCATTTTTAATTATGGAGTAATATATGTTCTAACTTCACTCTATTACTTATTCCATAATGAAGTTTACTCCATAAATGAAGTAATCTATTTTTTGTTTGTTCAGTACTCCATTATGAAATAAGAAATTGAGTAGAGTTAGAACATTTTTATTCCATAATCATTTTTACTCTATTTTAGAGGAAAAAATTGAGTTTTACATAGGAGATGCTTTTAAGAGGGATCGAACTCTACTGCATAATTTTAAAACAATTTAATCATTTGTTGATATTACATATATATATATATATATATATATATATATATATATATATATTTTTTTTTTCTCTATATATATATG